>PVJS01038491.1:0-19380 GCA_004027185.1 Glis glis
AAAAAAAAAAAAAAAAAAAAAAAAAAAAAAAAAAAAAAAAAAAAAAAAAAAAAAAAAAAAAAAAGATTGAGTGGAGATCATTTTTTACTTTTAGAATGCATTTCAAGTAAACCTGAACAAGTAATATACAAATTATGAATTTTACAAAAACTCAGAGAAGCATAACATATTCAATAAAGAGCATGCATTTTTATAATTAACCTTAAAGTTATATTTACTATATGGAAAATACTACAAGCTTTACGTATTTAACTTAATTATCACAGCAATCTTTCCAGGGTGGTGCTATTATTTTCCGTCTTTTAAAGATGAGGGAACTGAGGCACAAGGAGATCAAATAATTTTCTCAAGACTTCATAGCTAAAGCCCAAGCAAACATTTTCAGAATTCATGAGTGCTTCAGGAAAGGGGTAGAATAACCCAAACCTGTTGAGTTTGAGATCTTCCTCTCTACCCCCTGTATCCAGAGCAAACACTCCTTTTCCATACTGGGCTTCTGTTTAAACTTTTCTAGGTAGAAAAGGTTTTGCTAGTAAGAAAATGAAAAGCTTGCCGGGCGTGGTGGCGCACGCTTGTAATCCCAGTACTTGGGAGGTGCAGACCGGAGGATCCGGGTTCGCGGCCAGCCTCAGCTACTTTAGTGAGGCCCTCCGCAACTTCGTGAGACCCGGTTTCAAAATAAAGGATAAAAAATAAGGCTGGGGATGTAGCTTGGAGGTAGAATGCCCCTGGGTTCAATCCCTGGTACCACAAAAAAAAAAAAAAAAATAGGGCCGGGGGTGTAGCTCGGAGGTAAAATGCCCCTGGGTTCAATTCCCAGTACTGCAAAAAAAAAAGAAAATGAAAAGCTTGAAAATATAGGATTCGGTCCATGTCACCTGGATAAATTGACCCATTAAATGGAGGATGATAGACTAATGCCCAGTTCACACATCATCAGTGGTTGTCTAGCTAGTAAGCAGATTAATTAGCATTATGAGAAATGCTGCTTTATGGTTGGAAGAGGGGGTTTTCAAAAATTTTAAGAAATAGAATTCTTTTCTGAAAAAGAAATATTGCTTAGAACCCTAGCAGATAAAAGACTACAAATCATTAATTTATTAATATAAATATAATTTCTAAGTTTAAATTTATATTTGCTCATCATAAAGTTAGTCAAAGGGTTCTTGTGGATTAGTTACCATGAATCACCTTCCTGACAGAAATACTTTTTTTTTGTGGTACTGGGGATGGAACCCAGGGGATTTCTATCTCCAAGCTACACCCCCAGCCCTAGTTTTTATTCTTTGTTTTGAAACAGAGTCTCACTAAGTTGGGAGGGCCTCACTAAGTAGCTGAGGCTGGCCGCGAACCTGAATCCTCCAGTCTCAGCCTCCCAAGTACTGGAATTACAAGCGTGCGCCACCAGGCCCAGCTAGAAATACTTGAACTAAAATGCTTAAAGAAATGTTTAACAAATCTTTTCAAACACATTGTTGAGCTAGCATGAATGTTAAGAATGGAGAGGGCCCAGAACACTAGGAGGCAAGCAGGCTTGTTTTTTTTTTTTCCTAAAGTTGTCTGCTATATCCTAGAGAAAGGACAGAGCATTACATGAAGTGCAGGTTTCTGGTGATAAAGCCCAGGACATGCCTGAGATGGGAATTTTAATAGGACACTACTGTGTAAATGTGAATTCTCAAAGGGCTTCATTCATGGTGGAAGAATGGTTGAGATCAATAAACCCCATTCACAGAAGAGCACAGCTAGGAAGCTTGCTTATCTCAACTGTAGCCCTAGATGGAAAGAAACATACTCCTCTGAGAATGTATCCTCTCCTGACAAGTCAGCTCCCACACGGGCTTGCATTCGAAAATCACACTACCTGTGTGCTTCCGAAGGCCTGACATAGAGAATTAAATATAAAGTAGCTTTAGGGTAGTAGTGTCCCAAAACAAATGGGAAAGGCAAGCACAAATCTTATTTTGAAGAACTCAGCTAGAATCTAAACCATCAGATATTCCCACAGGAAAACTTCCAGGGCAAATGAACAGTTTGAAAATTTATAAAGCAAACAAGAATACTAGGCACTATGGCGAGAGTCCATAGAAGGAACAGGTAGTGAAAACCAACAGCAGACTTTATGTATTAGAACAATCAGAAATGGTGAATAAAATAACTGATTTTAATATGTTTAGACAGTGTTCTAAAAAAGATTAAAAGCACAAACAGGGAATCTAGAAATTAAAAATATATGTTATTGAAATTAAAACATAATCTGTTAAGCAGTAGAATAGATGCAGGTGAAAATAGTGAACAAGAAAACACATCTCAAAGTTTTCTTTAGAATACAATCCAGAGCCCTCAGCATGGTGGCATGAGCTTGTAATCCCAGTACTTGGGAGGCTGAGACAGGAGGATCACAGGTTCAAGGCCAGCCGCAGTAGCTTAGTGAGACCCTCATCCACTTAGTGAGACCCTATTTTAAAATAAAAAATAAAATAGGGTTGGGGATGTTGCTTAATGGTAGAACACCCCTGGGTTCAATCTCTAGTAGCACCAAAAAAAATTTTTTTTCAATCCACAGATACTTAGAAAATATGCAAAAGAGGATAAGGGAATTTGAAGGACAGAATAAGACAGTCTAATGTGTATCTATTTGGAATTATAGAAGGAGATGATAAAGAAGGAACAGTATTTGAAGATATAATGGCTAAGAACTTTCCAGAATTTTCAAAAGATCCCAATCTTAAGATCCAAGAATACCAATGAATTCCAATCAGGAAAAGGGAAGGAACAGGGGAGGGGTCCACATTTTGGTAGATTAATTATGAAACTGAAGAACATTTAAAAAGGAACATTGTGTGCTGAGTGTGTTGGCACACACCTGTAATCCCTGTACTTGGGAGGTTGAGACAGGAGGATCACAGGTTTGAGGACAGCCTCAGCAAGTGGTGAGATTTGAATCAACCTAACGAGACCGTGTTTCCAAATAAGAAATAAAATTGGGCTGGGGTTATAACTTGAAGGTAGGATGCCTCTGGGTTCATTCCCCAGTAACACACACACACACACACACACACACACACACACATACACACACACATACACACACACATAAATAAATAAAAAGGAACATTGTAATGTCAGTTATTGAGAACGAGTGAACCAGTTTAGATTGGACTTACGAGTAGATGTTTACAGTCCACTCATAAGGGTAGTGAGGGTACTTAGGGTAGCCCCAGAACCTGTGCAGTTAATAGCAGGTATTTTCAAAACCAATGGGACACCTGTGCAGTCCATTGAGCACTATTAAAAACTGCAGAGATGGCCTAAAACGCCTTATTTTACAGATGAGGAATGTGACACTCAGAGACAGTGAGTGGGTGCGTGGGGAGCCTGGACTAGATCTTGGGTCTTCCAACTCACAGAGCAGTAGCGTGACTGCCATTTCCTCTATGCTGCTGGTATTTCTTTAAAATATTAAGCAACATCTGGGCATGGTGGCACATGCCTGCAATCCCAGTACTTGGGAGGCTGAGACCAGAGAACCGCAGGTTTGAGGCCAGCCTCAGCAACTTAGTGAGAACCTGTTTCAAAATAAAAAGGGCTGGGGTGTAGGTCAGTGGTAGAGCAGCCCTGGGTTCAATCCCCAGTACCACACACACAAAAATATTAAACAAAGAAAAACAAAGCTTGAAAAAAAGTACAGTTTCAGTTTTCAGATAACTTTTTGGTGCTGTTCTTAGGTCTCGTGTATGGAATGTAACTGTTTTAGTACATTGTTAGTGCAATGTCCCCTCTCTAGGAAAGAAACTACTCACTTTTTTGGATGGAGGTAATGGGATGCAGCCTTGCTTCATTTCCTTCTAATTTGTAAGATAGCATGAGGGTAGAGTGAGTAAGTTTAGAATGTATGATTCAAACTGAGTCACAGAATATATATATATATATATATATATATATATTTTTTTTTTTGGCTGTACTGATGATGGAACCCAGGGGCATTCTATCTCCGAGCTACACCCCCAGCCTTATTTTTATTTTTTATTCTTTATTTTGAAACCAGGTCTCGCTAAGTTGTGGAGGGCCTCACTAAGTAGCTGAGGCTGGCAGCGAACCCAGACCCTCCAGTCTCAGCCTCCGAAGTACTGGGATTACAAGCGTGCGCCACCAAGCCCAGTGACAGAACATATTTTGACACAGCATTCTGTAGGTGTCAGGGGAAGAAGTGGGGAAATCTCAGCATATATAAAGGCTTTGCTAATACATACATAATGTAAGAAAGACATGGGAAAACACAGGTGCCAAGTCACAGTGTACACACACCCACACACACACACACACACCCACACCCGAGTCACTAGTTCATAAATCAATTCACAGAACTGGAGAGGGGGTGGGAATCTAATGTTTTGATTTGATTCTGCTTTTTTTTTTTGTGGTACTGGGGATTGAACTGAAGGGTGTTCTACCTCTGAGCTACAGTCACAGCCCAATTTTATTTTTTGTTTTGAAACAGAGTCTTGCTAAATTACTAGGCACTGGCCTCAAACCCGTGATCCTCCTGTCTCAGCCTCCCAAGTACTGGGAGTACAGGGGTGTACCATGCCCAGCTGCTACTCCTTCATTCTTTATTATTGTTGGTTTAGGACTCTGTGTGTGTGTGGGAGGTGTACTGGGCATTGAACTCAGGGGCATTTTGCCTCCAAGCTACACCCCCAGACCTTTTTCTTTTCTTTTTTTTTTTTTTTTGCGGTACCAGGGATTGAACCCAGGGGTGTTCTACCTCCACGCTACCTCCACGCTACACCGGCCCTATTTTTTATACTTAATTTTGAAACCAGGTCTCACGAAGTTGCGGAGGGCCTCACTAAGTAGAGAGAGAGACAGAGAGAGCTGAGGCTGGCAGCGAACCCGGATCCTCCGGTCTCTACCTCCCAAAGTACTGGGATTACAAGCGTGCGCCACCACACCCGGCCTTTTCTTTTGTTTTTTGAAATAGGATCTTGCTAAGTTGCTGAGAGTCTTGCTACATTGCTGAGGCTGCCTTCCAACTTGCGATCCTCCTGTCTCAGCCTCCCAAGGACTGAGATTACAGACATGCACCACCACATCTGGCAGACCTTTCGTGATTTTCTTTCTAAAAAGTTTATGCCCTATACCCACAAAGGATGACAATTTACAAGGGTAGGGAATGCTGATATATCAAATTTTATCACCTCTGCTTATTCACAAAAAGATAGTATTATGTACATATACTGGTTTATATGAAAAATTATTTTTATATCTTGCCTAATTTACCACAAAATATTCCAACAGGTTTGAGAACATCTGCAATTGGCAACAATGCAATCAAAACAGATTGCTTAACCGAGGATGTCAGCTTTGACTCCGGGAATAGTACCCAGATTCCAAAGCCTAAAGTAGTTTGTATAATTTAATATGTACATAATTCCAGATCTTAACTAGGCTAGTTCTTTGGGCAGTACCAAAAATTCTATCATCTGGTTTGCTGTTTGTTTTTTTAAGAGAAGCATTAAATTTTCTGACAGCAAAACTTTGGATTTTGATGCTTATCTTGAAAGTAGAATGCCATATAGATCTTTAAAAATTGATTCACTCATAGATAAACAGACTGATTTGAGTATGGCACACTTCCCAAGCACATAAAACATTAACAAGAAATTTATTCCTGATAGCACAGATTTATATATTTGGAGCCAATGAATTTGTCCCTTTCATTCTTTTAGTATAAGGATGCCACTAGATACTTGGAATTGATTCTGTGAGTCAATAGGCCCCATTTGAAGGCAACTTTAGAAAACAACCGGGAAGGCTGGGCATGGTGGCGCACGCTTGTAATCCCAGTACTTGGGAGGTGGAGACTAGAGGATCCGGGTTCGCGGCCAGCCTCAGCTACTTAGTGAGGCCCTCCGCAACTTCGTGAGACCCGGTTTCAAAATAAAGGATAAAAAATAGGGCCGGGGTGTAGCGCGGAGGTGGAATGCCCCTGGGTTCAATCCCCGGTACCGCAAAAAAAAAAAAAAGAAAAAGAAAAGAAAACAACCGGGAATAACAAGAGGAGTTTCTGAAAGGATCAAGCAGGTGTTTATGAAAATGAAGAGAGAAGGATTCTAGCCTGTAAAATTTAGCTTCCAAGAGAAGGAAGCTTAAAGCACCAGATGCAGTAACAAAACTTTGCATTAGTGGAAGATACATCTACTGGCTCCATTTCAAATAAAAATGTTTTCAAAAAATAAGTTTTTTCTTCGAGAATGTAAATCAATTGTTGGTTAGTAAAATGTTTGCTAGCTACATTATGAAGACTAAAGACAAGTTTCAAAAATGCACTTTGCCTCAACTTTTTATTTTCAAGTTCCTGACCCCTACCAGAAGATAAGAATCATGCTTGTGCTACAACAAACAAACAAACAAACAAACACTAACTAGCTCAACTAATTAAATAATCATTCAATCAAGCTTTAGTACTTTGGTGTCAAATGTAGAACCTTTGCATAATCTGGTTTATGAAACACTTATGATGAACTACACAAAGCAAATTACTTGTTGAATTATATATTATTTGAACAATGTTATAATTAAGAAAATAAATGAGGATAGATTATTAGTTGTTGATAATGATTCAACAGTAACCTGACTAAATTTTCTTAATGTATATTATATTCAAAAGTCTGTAAAGCTAGGTGTGGTGGCACACACTTGTAATCCCAGTACTTGGGAGGTTGAGACAGGAGGATCACAGGTTTGAGGATAGCCTCAGAAACTTAGCAAGGTAATCTGCAACTTCGTAAGACCCTGTTTCAAAATAAAAATAAAATAGGGTTGGGGTGTAGCTAGGAGGTAGAAAGCCCTTGGGTTCATTCCTGGGGAGGGGGGAGTCTGTAAGATGTAAGAACTTTTTTTTTTTTTTGCGGTACGGTGGATTGAAGCCAGGGGCGTTCTACCTCTGCGTTACACCCCCTGCCCTATTTTTTATACTTTATTTTGAAACTGGGTCTCACAAAGTTGCAGGGGGCCTCACTAAGTAGAGAGAGAGAGAGAGAGAGAGAGAGAGAGACAGGGAGAGAGCGAGAGAGCTGAGGCTGGCCGCGAACCTGGATCCTCCAGTCTCCGCCTCCCAAAGTACTAGGATTACAAGCGTGCGCCACCACGCCCGGCAAGAACTTAATTTTTGACCATGGAGTTAAAAGGTTAATCCTTACAACAACTTTCTACTAGAGTAGAAAATTTTTAGAAAGTATTACTGACCATTTTTTCTGAACCACAAATACAATATGATAGTTTATTAATGTTTTCTTCCTTAATGTTGCCTTGCAATTGGGACACAACAGAGGAGTACATCCAAAATTACAATCCTAGGGAAGATAATTTTTTTCTAAAGCGTGTTTGCTAGTTTAAGTCTGAGGGAAAAAAGACAGGTTGCCCCAGACTGACAGAACATATTTCTGGGTATGGTAAAGAAAATGCAAAGGCTGGGAGTGTAGCTCAGTGGTAGACTGCTTGCCTAGCACAAGCAAGGCCCTAGGGTTCATTCTCAGTATTGCAAAACAAACAAACAAACAAACAAACAACAAACAAACAACCCAGAAAATGTGTGAATTGAAGTTGAACGAGCTTTACTTACCAGAATGACTAACAGGAGAAGGACAGAAACTACCAAATATTGGCAAGGATTTGGGATATCTGGAATTCTTAGACATGACTGAAGAGAGTACAAATTGTTATAACCACTGGGAAAATAATGTGATAGTTTCCACTAAAGCTGAACACATGCATACCTTTGACCCAGCAATTCCACTTGAAGGTATATATCCAACAGGAAGTCATAAAAATGTTCATTAAAAGACATGCAGTGGAGCCAGGCATGGTGGTGCACGCCTGTAATCCCAGTACTTGGGAGGCTAAGACAGGAGGATCATAGTTTTACAGTCAGCCTCAGCAACTTAGCAAGGCTCTAGAAAGTTAGAAAGACCCTGTTTTAAAACAAAAAATAAAATAGGGCTGGGGGTGTAGCTCAGAGGTAGAACGCCCCTGGGTTCAATCCCCAGCACCACACACACACACACACACACACACACACACACACACACACACGACATGCAGCAGAATGTTCTTAGCAGTCATAGTTACATATCTATAAGAAGGAAATAACACAAATGTCCATCTATATTATAATGGGTAAATTATTATACATTCATTAGAAGAATCCTAATGTGTAACGAGAATAATCCTAATGTGTAATGAGAATTTAAAAGCTACAGTTATGTGAAACATCACACTTGTATCTCAGAAACATAATATTGAGTGAAAGAGGCAGAACACTCACGGGTATATAATATATGAATTCATTTATATATAGCTCAAAACCAACAGGCAAATGTAGTACAGTCATGCATTGCTTAAGGATGGGGATGCATTCTGAGAAATGCATTGTCAGGTGACTTCCTCATAATCAGCTCAAGATGAAGTCTTACTACAAAAATTAAGAGAGGAATCTAGAGCTGTTTTTTTTTTCTACAAAAGGAAAAGCAGAGAACTCTAAGAGAATGAAGAATTATAGAACTTATGTTTTTTTTTTTCTGGACAAACACCAGATACCACCTATGATTGAAAAGGAAGCAACGATAAATTATGAAAAGAATTTGAAGGTTGGTGAAAAGGCTGGACCAAAGTGAAAGCAATTTTTCACTTCAAAAGTCATTGCTATGGGAAATACACACAATGGAATTCTACTCAGCAATAAAGAAGAACAAAATAATATCATTTGCAAGAAAATGGAAGGATCTGGAGAACATTATGTTAAGTGAGATCAGTCAATCACAAAAAAAGAAGGGACATACGTTTTCATTAGTATGTGCAACCTAGGGAGTAGTGGGGACACACAAGGGACTCTGGTTGATAATGGAGAACCCTCAGTGGAGCAAGGGAAGTGGTACAAGGGAAGGGGGAGGGCAAGAAGGAAGGGAATTAATGGAATCACTATCATAAACAATATGTACATGTGAAAATATACCAATATCATTCTTGGTACTTCATACGGGGTTGGGGGAGGCGGGGGGGGACACTAAGAGCTGTGTGCATGTATATTAACATCAAATAGATATTCATTGCGATGTAAGACTCCAATGTACCAATAAAAGCATGTTAAAAAAATAAAAAAACAAAAGTCGTTGCTAAACTCCCTCATACAGATTTATATGGAAGAATTTCCATCATGCAGTTTAAACAAGAATAGGACTCAGTTTACATAATGTTGTTGGGCAAGAGTACCTTCAGGAATCTGATTTGGAAAACTATGTATTGGAACTTATCCCTACCTTGCCACAACTAGATGGGCTGGAAAAATCCTTTTACTCCTTCTATGTCTATACAGCAGTTAAGAAATTCTTCTTCTTTTTGGACCCTCTAAGAACAGAGAAAACAAGAATTCAAGATATTTTAGCATGCAGCTTCCTGGATGATTTTCTGGAGCTAGGGGACAAAGAACCATCCAAAGAGAGTCAAGAAACAAATTGGTTTTCTGCTACTTCTGCCCTAAGACTTTATGGCCAGTATTTTTTTTTTTTTATGGCCAGTATTTGAATCTTTTTTTTTTTTTTTTGCGGTACCGGGGTTTGAACCCAAGGGCATTCTACCTCTGAACTCCACCCCTGGCCCTATTTTTTTATTCTTTATTTTTAAAAAGGGTCTCACGAAGTTGCAGAGGGCCTCACTAAGTAGCTGAGGCTGGCCGTGAACCCGGATCCTCTGTTCCCAGCCTCCCAAGTACTGGGATTACAAGCGTGTGCCACCACGCCTGGCTGTATTTGAATCTTAATAAGATCACAGTGGCATGCTCAGTAAAGAAGAACTCTCCTGCTAGGGAACAGCAACCATGACCATGTCTTCCATGTTTTCCAGGAGTGTCTCACTTATGATGGTGAAGAAGTGGACTATAAAACCTACTTGGACTTTGTTCTTGCATGAGAAAACATAAAGGAACCTGAAGCTCTACAATATATTTTCAAATTGCTTGATATTGCGAACAAAGGCTATTTTAATGTCTTTTCCCATAATTATTTCTTCAGGGCCATACAGGAACTCATGAAAATCCATGGACAAGATCCTGTTTCATTTCAAGATGTCAAGGATGAAATCATTGACATGGTAAAACCAAAGAATCCTTTGAAAAATCTCTCTCCTGGATTTAATCACCAGTAATCAAGGAGACACAGTCACTAGCATGCTAATCGATCTGAATGGCTTCTGGACTTACGAGAACAGAGAAGCCCTTGTTGCAAATGACAATGAAAACTCTTCAGACCTTGATGACACATCATCTCTGAAAGACTAGACGTCTTCATTAGGATGCTTGAATGCTGCACGTGAAACCTTTGAAGCAGAATCCTTAGAAATGGTCTCAATAAGACAGTTCATATGCCCCCCAAAAAAGAACAATGAGCCGGCTTAAAGGGGCTCCCAAGTGCCAAATTGTGACAATTTGATTCAAAAGAATAAAAAGTTATAGCTAATTAAAACGACTTAGCCACAGCAATAACAAATTCCCTAAGTCCATAGTGTTCAAAAGACAAAAAGAACTAAAAATTGTTTCCTGATCAAAATATTATTTCAGATTATCTTTATTTAGACGTTAATTGCAAATATGTTCTTATGATATGTAGAAGTTTTTCCTTGTACAAAGGGTATAGTTACTGCTATCATAGCTTTTCCAGGATTTTTCTTCTGTTTGGGATATACTCATTGAATGATGACAGAAACCCTGATATTCTAGAACAGGTTGTTAAAGTTCTGTAATGCTTTATATATTTCACAAAACCTTCACTGCCATACCTTCCCTAGTTAGCTGGCATAGTCGGAAGTCACAGTGAGAGCCCCTTTCATGCTGGGGCTCAGCTGGTAGGTTCCATGGCTGGGTTTGTTGTATAAGGCTGGTTCCTTTCTTAATTATTTTTGTTGAAGTCGTACCAGCTGTTAAATGTTTTAAACAGTCGGGCATGATGGCGCACACCTGTAATCCCAGTACTTGGGAGGCTGAGATAGGAGAATCACAGGTTTGCAGCCAGCCTCAGCAACTTAGTGAGACTCTCAGCAACTTAGCGAGACCCTGTTTCCAAATGAAAAATAAAATAGGCCTGGGGGTATAGATCGGAGGTAGAATGCTCCTGGGTTCAGTCCCCAGTAAAACACACACACAGACACACACACACACACACACACACACACACAGAGTTTTGAACATCACATGTGGATAGACCATGTAATTTTCTTCACACCCAAATAAATAGTTGCCCACTAATACACAGTATTGTGTATTAGGTAATATTAATTTGATTATTGTAAGACATTCAAGCCAGGCATGGTGGCACATGCCTGTGATCCCAGTACTTGGGAGGTGGAGACAGGAGGATTGCAGGTTCATGGCCAGACTCAGCAACCTAGTGAGGCCTTCCTCAACTTAGTGAGATCCTGTTTAAAAAAAAATAGGGCTGCAGGTATAGCTCAGAGGAAGAATGACCCTAGGTTCAATCCCTAGAAAACACACTCAGACACAGACACACACACACACACACACACGCACATGACATTAAAAAATTAGGAGTGTAGAGGCTTTAGTGGGAAGCCTCAATATTACTTGAGTGCATAGATAATGAGAGCTCCTGGCCATTGACCTGAATAAATGAAGTCTCAAGCCGTAAATTGAATATTTCATTCCCATGAAGTATAATCAGAGCTGCATTGTGCAGTGGTCAGAAAATATAACTCAAAGGTCTAAAAACTTGACCACTATGTTATGGAAAAGCTTTTGTCTTCCATCTTTCCTATTTCATGGGGTGCTCCAGCTGTTCCCCAAATTGGTGCCTTCATCATCTTTACCTAGTATTCTTAGTAGGCTCAGTTGCAGTTACCTGGTAGCTGGGCCACCTCTATTCTCAAGGAGAAGACTGAAAAGATATTTTTTTTAAAACTGTCAGATCAGAATGCAAATGACTTTATTTATTTATTTATTTGCAGTGCTGGAGGTTGAACCCAGGAGCATTCTACCTCTGAGCTACTCCTCCAGCCCTATTTTTTTATTCTTTATTTTGAAACAGGGTCTCACTAAGTTGCAGAGGGCCTCACTAAGTAGCTGAGGCTGGCTGCGAACCCGTATCCTCCGGTCTCAGCCTCCCAAGTACTGGGATTACAAGCGTGTGCCACCACACCCGGCTGCAAATGACTTTAATGCTCCTAAGTTTGAGTCTGCTTCCATGAGCCAGATAGTACTGAGGAGAAATCCTTCTACTTGGTATAATGAAGGTAATAGTAATTGAATAGTCAGATAGAAGCATTGCTTTTCATGTCCTAGGCGTGGTACCCTCCAAACTGCGAAAGAGCTTATACTCCTGAGTTAATAGGATCCAATTTATTATATTAAATGACCACCCCATAGTGACAAATGATGATTTTGTTTTTAGAAAACATGCCCTTACATAAGCAAGTAAAGAAAAAGTGTATACCCTCTTTAATAAAAATAATGCTATATATCCATTAAGATAATACAGATTTTTTTTCCTTATGGAAGAAAAAACAGGAAGCTGAAGATTGTCATGAAACAACACCAGAATGAATGTTGGTAATTATTTCTGTAGATAAATTTTATAAAAAAGATAAGAATGAATTATTACTCAAGGAAACTTAATAATACTAGTAGTAATAATTCACCAATATGAAGCAGTTACTACTGACTACTGGTAAAATATTGTTGAGCAGGATTGTTACAGAAGATAGATAAATAGTACACAGTACACATGTGAAAGATAATGGGAACATAAAACATAAGGGAGGAGAAATCCAGGAACTAATAAATTCAGGCTTTAGGAAATTTATGTTTGAGTGTAATAAGCCCCCATATAAAAATAAATAGAGGAAAGCATTTGATCCCTTCTTTAAAAAGAAAATATAAACTTAAACTGTTTAGCAGTTCTCCCTCTCTCTCTCTCTCTCTCTCTGTCTCTGTGTGTGTGTTAGTTACTGGGGATTGAACCCTAGGGCTTTCTCCCTCTGAGCAACACCTTCAACCCTTTTTTATTTTTTGTTTTGAAACAGGGTCTCACTAGGTTGCTGATAGTCTTGCTACATTGCTGAGGCTAGTCTCGAACCTTTGATTCTCCTGTCTTAGCCTCCCAAGTACTGGTATTACAGGTCTGGCTTTAATTAGCGTTTCTTAACTGCCTTTGGTAAACCAGCAGGCTAAGAAGTTAGAATGGTTGAGATTTAAACACTGCAAACACACAGATCTACAAAGCTCTGTTAAACTCTTTAAGAAAATACTGAGACTTTGTTAGGAATGCACTGAAGATTTCCAGGGGAACTTGGACAATCATTTAATTTATGAGGTATTAGAAGTGGAGAGGAATTAGATGTATGCTAGGTGCTGATTAAAGCACCCAGCCAAGTTTGTGGGTGGACCCCACCAGGTTCATAGCAACAGGAATGACAAAAGAAGTTACATAAGAGAATGGTGTACAGCTGAAATGCCAAGTTCGTGATCCCACCAAAGACCACCAGGGAGCCGATTCCGATGCAAAATACACGAGGGTCTTTATTCAAGCTCGAGCTTGGGCCTCCACCATGCACCAATGCAGTGGTCACAGGGAGAAGCCCCTTGCTCCCGGAGAACAAAGCTTTTATCCCTCAGGAGGGCAGCCCATCCCACCTTCACATTGATTGGTTAGTTTAAAACATAAGCCTGTTGTCGTTCCCTGATAGGTTTAATTTTTGCACCTTAGGTAAGGGTCATCACTAGGGTAACATTGGCCATATATGGTGACCTCTGAGCTGATTGGTCGGCCCGCAGTGCCTTCCTCAAGAATGTCCAGGATGGGTGGGGCGGGGGGGGGGGCTCCCTGGCTCTGGTCAGAGTGACTTTGCCTGATTATCTGCAAATTCCAGACCTGGGTGTGCTTAGCACCGATTGGCTGTTGCTAGGGGTTGCTAGGGACAAGATCAGGTTACAGGGTGTGGGGGCAATATGCTGTAGAGACTTAACTTCTAGAAAACAGGTACTTAAGTCTATTTTACTTAAAGCTTTAATTAAAGCCTGTTATGGCTTTATTTTGGCTCTTCACAGCAGGGACCCTTTCCTTCAGGTAACAGTGAATACAGCCCTGAAGAAAATAAGTGGAAGGTTTTAATCTTTTCTCACTAATATTTTTTTGTATTTGAAAATGGTGGAAACTAAGAAATGGCTTCCCAAAGAGGATTAGAGACACATTAAATGAAGTAGTTTAGAATCATTCTTATTTCTTGGTCCTTTTTCCTTAATGAGACTTGGCTCTGGATTTTAATCTCTGATCTGAAATGTACTAACATTGTCAGTAATGGGATGATGTGGAATAAATATCTCACATTTAGTAAGTGGTCAGTGATTCCTAAGTACCTTTAATGAGTGCTTCTAACTTGCTGTACTCATCACAACATCTCTGAGTAGGGTTTTGTCTTTTTGTTTGTTTTTCCACATTTTACACCAGAATGGAAAAAACTCATGCTCAGGAAAGTTAAATAAGATCCAAAATTACATGGCTAGTCAATTGCAGATCATGGATTTTTTTTTTTTTCGGTACCGGGGATTGAACGCAGGGGCGTTCTGCCTCCGTGCTATGCCCCTGGCCCTATTTTTTATACTTTATTTTGAAACCGGGTCTCACGAAGTTGCGGAGGGCCTCACTAAGGAGAGAGAGAGAGAGAGAGAGAGAGAGCTAAGGCTGGCCGCGAACCTGGATCCTCCGGTCTCCGCCTCCCAAAGTACTGGGATTACAAGCATGCGCCACCACGCCCAGCTGCAGATCATGGATTTGAGGCCTATTTGCCCCTAAAAAAAAATCTGTGTTCTTCACTATTGTGTTATATCATATTCTTTATAAAAACACAAACGAAACAAACAAAAAACCTTCATAGATATAGCATAACTTATCAATCGTAACAAGAGCAACATATGCCAGGAGGCTGGTGCTGGGGGAAGTGCCCCAAATTTCCTACTCCCCCTTTATCCTCTCATAATGAGTTTTGCTGCTCTCTAAGGTTATGTCCTCTTAAAGTTCCCCTTGATGGCTGGGCTGTAATTTTTAACTCCTAATTTTTAAAGCCTTAATGTTTTTTTAAAGATATAGTTTATTATTTTATTTTATTTTTATTTTTTTTGCAGTACTGGGGATTGAACCCAGGGGCATTCTACCTCCGAGCTACACCCCCAGACCTATTTTTTATTTTGAAACAGGGTCTCACTAAGTTTCGGAGGGCCTCACCAAGTAGCTGAGGCTGGCTGTGAACCTGCAATCCTCCTGTCTCAGCCTCCCAAGTACTGGGATTACAAGCATGCACCACCATGCCCTTAATGTTTTTAAAGATCTCTACTGAAAAGAAAGGAAATTCTAGCACTCGATTCCCATGGTGTTTGTCAAAATTTCAACTTGTTGAATAAAAGATACATTGATTTTGGCAGTCACACTCATGTCTCAAAAAAAAGAAGAATAAGAAAAAAAAACCCCTCATGCTATCAGATTTACTGGCATTAATATTTCCGGACATGTATTTTGTCTCCTCCCAGTGCTGCCCCCTCTGCAGTAGTTCCCTGTAATGATTTAATTCTTTGGTGGAGCTGAACTTTTCACAATTGATGTTCAGGCACATTCCCAGAAGTTAGTTGCAAGCTCTGTTTCTTTAACCCTTGACAGACCCTGGCCAAGAGTGGCAGCTCCCATTCCTCAATCTCTTCCCTCACTTTTAGCCCTATTTCAACCCTTAAGTGAAAATTTGCCTTGAAATTCTTTCTTCTATAAACAGAAAGGGGAAAGAGGCATATTCTGATTATAGGCAGTGTAAGTTAAGGCGACCGGTAAAGAGATAAACATTTAGATTGTTAACCAATTAAAGACAGATAGGAGGAGATCCAGGGATTTTACAGGGATGAATGGAGAAAGTGTGAAATTTGAGCTGAGGAGAGTGAGGCTCATGCTGAGCTCTTGGGTGTTTGCAGGGAGCTCCACCTGTGTGATTCAGGTCAAGGACCCCAGAGTTTGAGAAATAGAGGACTTTGAGGTTTTCTGAGTGCAGAACTGTACATCTTCTGGGAGAAAATATAAAAAAGGAGCAGCAAATATTTGAAAGACAAAAGCGAGAAGCAATAGGTAGGGATGTCGGGAGCCGCACTGGACCACGTGGACTACAAGTGGAAGGCGCACAGTGCAGAGGAACAGGTGAGAGTCAGGAAGATGCAGCCACAGACAGGCCTGAACATCCCACTCTGAAGTCTCCAGCTTGTGCATGACCACAGTACATACTTCAGGATTTTGTGCCATTTTCTTTACTAAAATTGTCTGGAGACATGTACTCACTTATGGAAAGATAAGGCAGAGAAAAGTGTGAGGAGGAAAAATTGCCAGAAGGCAGACTTCAAGGAATACAAAGAAGAAAACAATCTTGAAAAGAAAGTCTTTAAATGAGGAATAGCAGCAAAATTGATGAGCTATTGAATTTATTCATTTAGGTTGTACATTATTTTTTCACAAATTGTTTAATTTTTAATTCTCTATCCTCCTTTTACTAAAAACCACTGGTAAACAATTGCTAACAGATTTGTCTTGAAGAAGGATTAGAAGTATGAAGTAACCCAGGCGTGGTGGCACACGCTTGTAATCCCAGTACTTGGGAGGCTGAGACAGGAGGATCGCAGGTTCGCAGCCAGCCTCAGCTACTTAGTGAGGCCCTCCGCAATTTAGTGAGACCCTGTTTCAAAATAAAGAATAAAAAATAGGGCTGGGGGTGTAGCTCAGAAGTAGAATGCCCCTGGGTTCAATTCCCAGTACTACAAAAAAAAAAAAAAAGAAGAAGTATGAAGAAGTATGAAGTAGAATTACCAACTTGCTTTATAAAGTTTCATTGGTAGGGAGGGGAACATTTACTATAAAGACGGTTACAATCTATTTAGGTAATTTATTAATAATTTCACAAATCACCCAGAGAAAAGCAAAATGGAATTATGTTAGTAGCAACTACTATCATCAACTATTACTTGTATTGGTAATAATAGTAACAAATCAGCCTAGTAATTTCTTTCACAGGGAAAAAGCAAGCAAACAAACAAAAAACCCAGTTCTCTATCTTCCTGACTCAAAATATCCACAATTTTGATATTAGTCTTACCTTGTGATCTTGTTCTGATTTCTCCCCTAACTGCTGCAGTTTCTTCTCTGCGTTCAGACAGCCTGCAGACTCTTTTTATTACTCAAAATTTGGCAGAGAACCAGATGGCCTCAGAAGGGAGAGCTGGGTGGGTGAAATTTTAGCCAGTTTTAAATCGTGTCTAAAGAGCCAAAAAAGTTACAGTCCTGCCAATATCTGAGATTTACTACGTTCTGCCTTCTCTCCTGTCTTCATTTTAAATTTTAACCAGCAATAACTGATTTTATGTTCTTTCCCCCCCTTTTACTTTCAACTTATATCAGAATTACTTCAATTGCAACCTCTTTTCCTGGCCTGTCTCTAAGTCCCAACTCTTCCTATGCTTTCACCCTTCACAGCTTAGCTCCTGAACTCTGAAACTTCCAAGCTGAACTCCAAAACTTCACCTTCAGCACTGTTTATATTGAACTTCTTTCTTTTGCCTTTTATAGTTTCACTTTCAGCCATTGGCTTCTTAATTTGTAACCTTCACTGAGGTCAATTTACTCTTCCAGATTCCTTTATAATAGGATCACTCCTTATTGCATATCAGAAATATGAAGCTTATCTGCAAATAAAAGCCCTCACATACTCCATGCATGTGCATGTCAATATACTTGACCCTCCTTACTCCCCGTTGCTCATCTACCCTTCCATTCATTCAAAAACCTTATAGAAGAGGTCACTTTTGTTGTGAAAGCAAAACCTGCACTGCAAATCCCATCCCGCATGAGAAGTTTTACTCCCGCACAATCTCTCCATTTATTTTGGTATCTGTAATAGAACTAGCTCAAAAGAAAGGGGCAAAGGGATGTTCTTTTTTTTTTTTTGCGGTACCGGGGCTTGAACCCAGGGGCATTCTACCTACGAGCTATGCCCCTGGCCCTATTTTTTATACTTTATTTTGAAACCGGGTCTCACGAAGTTGCAGAGGGCCTCACTAAGTAGAGAGAGAGAGACAGGGAGGGAGGGAGAGAGAGAGAGAGAGCGAGAGAGAGAGAGAGAGAGAGAGAGCGCTGAGGCTGGCCTCGAACCTGGATCCTCCGGTCTCCGCCTCCTAAAGTACTGGGATTACAAGCATGCGCCACCACGCCCAGCCAGGTATGCTCTTTTGAGACCTGGGTTGCTCCTACTCCTAAGATTTTGTATTGGAAGGTAGACTGTTGTTGTGCTTAGAAGGATATAGCGGCAGGACTCTTTGTTGCACACACTCAGGCCTACCAAACCCCCATAACCATCCAACCCACAAGTTTCAAAGGATGAGTTTGAAATAAAGGGCAGAAAAACTATTCTGTAAAATGCAGTAACAGGAAATTTTAAATTTTCTTCTTAACATACTGTGAAATCCAAAGGAAATAGAACATGAGATGGCAACAGGTGGCTGGCCAGGGCTTGGGAAAGGTGTCACTGTGATAGTCTGTAATTATTTGGATTTAGAATGTCCCCCTAGCCTTCACAGAAACCAGGCAGCCATTTTTGGAGGTGGGGTTTGTTGCCAAGGAGGGATTCATGGGGGTGACCTTGGGGATTATATAAAGTCCCTCCTCTCCTTGCTATCTCTCTTGCTTCCAGCCTCCAGGATGTGAGAGCAGAGTCTTGCTCTCTCCCTCTCTCTGCTTCCTGCCGCTATGCCCTGAGCTCTGCAGACCCAGCCTGATATGGACTGGACCTCTGAGATCCCCAAAACTGTGAGCAAATAAATCTTCCTCCTGCCGGGTGTGGTGGCACACACTTGTAATCCCAGTACTTGAGAGGCTGAGGCAGCAGGATCATGGGTTGGAGGCCCACCTCAGCAACTTAGAGAGGCCCTCAGCAACATAGTGAAACCCCGTTTCAAAATAAAAAATAAAATAGGGCTGGGGGTGTAGCTCAGAGGTAGAATCCCCCTGGGTTCAATCCACAGTAACAAAACAAAACAAAAAAGTTTAAATCTTCCTTTCTTTAAGTTCTGTGGTCAATTGTTTTGGATTACAGCAGTGAGAATGCTGTCTGAAATGGAGTCCCCTTTGGAAAAACAACTGGGGTACTGAGGAACACTGAGGACTGTTAGCAGTTTAAAATTATTTTCTTTTCCAGGCCGGGTGTGGTGACGCACACTTGTAATCCCAGTACTTTGGGAGGCGGAGACCGGAGGATCCGGGTTCGCGGCCAGCCTCAGCTCTCTCTCTCTCTCTCTCT
>PVJS01038492.1:0-19379 GCA_004027185.1 Glis glis
CAATCCCTATTATGCACACACAAAAAAAAAAAAAAGAAGGGAGGAAGGACAGGCTTAGTTTATTGAAACCAGAAATCAAGTTTTGCTAACAGGTATCTATCCCATCCTACTCAAAAGCTAGCTCTTTTACTCATTTACAACTGAAAAAAAAATTTAAAAAGAAAGAAATAGTATACTTTACGAAAGATTCTTTTTTTTTTTTTTTGCGGTACCAGGGATTGAACCCAGGGGCATTCTACCTCCACGCTACGCCCCCGGCCCTATTTTTTATACTTTATTTTGAAACCGGGTCTCACGAAGTGGCGAAGGGCCTCACTAAGTAGAGAGAGAGAGAGACGGGGAGAGAGAGAGAGAGAGAGAGAGAGCTGAGGCTGGCCGCGAACCCGGATCCTCCAGTCTCCGCCTCCCAAAGTACTGGGATTACAAGCGTGCGCCACCACGCCCGGCTTACGAAAGATTCTAACAGAAATTTTATTTTTTCGCTAAAAGTGAGATTTTATTAAAGTTCATATATATCAAGAAAAAATCCTATAAAAATAATCAAAGTTTTGTGTCTAACATTGCTATATAGATTTTTTAAATTGCAATTTAATCTGAGACTATAATGCACCAATAATAGCGTATTAAAAAATAAAATTGTAGTTTAATATTAAAGACAAAAAGTTAAGAAGTTGAGCACATGTTATTTTTACAGATAATTTGAGCTGCTTGAGGATGGAGACCATATGTTCAACTCATTTTTACAATCTTCAGTTTTAAATGCTTCACAGATAATAAACATTCAACGAGATGAACTTATAATTATCTGAAGCTTTTTCAAACAACTTCCTAGTTCTTCGAAAAACTCTTTTTCATGTGTTTAGATTTTTACTTCTGGAGTCAGTTGTTTCATGTAAAAATCTAATTTCATTTGGTTGATATAAATTCCAGAGTTATAAAATAAAATTTTATAGACAATATCTGATTTCAGTATCCTAAATCCATACAAAATACAGCTTGATAGAAATTAATCTAATCTTTCCAAAGCTATCCATGTCACTGTGCTCACATTATAGCATCTTCCATTTTCATTTTTAAATACAGACTATCAATTCACCAGTGGAATAAACTATCCTACAAGTTCCTGCAAAATGTTATTTACTGAACTTTACTTACCTTCTCCAAATTCATTTAAAATAACTGCTATTCTTTTACTATGTTGCTCTGTCAAAATATAGTTCAGAAGTGTTGTCTTTCCAGCACCTATAAAATATATTAAAGTAACAAAAATCAAAGACTAATTTTAAAAGCACTTAAAAGTATAAAAAGTCCTAATGTTTCTAAGAATTTGTGTGCTATTTTTCATATATTAACTATGGTACAGAGGATTCTAAAGGAACAGATTAAAGCAATCTTTGAAAACTATCATAATATGCTTTATATATTTTATAAATATTTATAAATAATAAGTTGAATCAATTTTTATTCAACCTAATAACAAAAATAATAAAACTTCTTCATAACTTCTAATACAATAACATAAGGCATCTAAAATTTCTATTAAATAAGGAATTAATGAACTAATGGCTTCTGAGAAATAAAGCATGTAATTTATAAAATAAAATGTGAAAGTCCCTTTTACATTATGACAAGGTTTCTGAACCAAGAATATTTGTTTACTTTCCTAAACTTAACATATAAAGACCTATCTTTCATTTCAACATCCATGAACCATATACAAATTCAGACTGACTATATTGCTACTTTTAGTATGCCTAAAACAATCCATAAATTAATTTTATGAAATGGGAAACTGAGGTAGGTAGGAACTGTTAACAAAAGACAGAATATTCAGTATTTAGAAAGATATATTCATAAAGCTACACTAACTTTATCCAGTAGGTGGCATAATACGCCTAGTATGTTCATTTCACGTAGAAGAAAATCGTTTATGCTGTGAATCAAACATACCAAAGTTCATAAAGGAATAAAAGAAAATCTTAACTGAGTAGTAGCATAGTTCATTCTATGAATACATCATTTATCTATTTTTCTGTTAGTGGGCATTTGGATTGTTTCCAGTGTTTTATTATTACAAACAGTGCTGCTAAAAACTTTTACACATAGCTCGTACATGTCTGCTGAAATACATTTGCAAGTTTTCTAGGGTATAACTAGGAGAGATTTAGGGAGTATAAGAATATCAATATCTTCAACATTTTTAGGTCATATTCCTTTAAAAGCTCTTGAAGAGATGATAACTTAGGTTAAGAATACTTTGGGAAGCTCAACATTACAGAAATGTCAGGTGTAGAATGGAAGGGACAGACTTTAAGGAGACAGAGCAATAAGGAAATTGTTAAAACTAGCCAAGTCTGAGAGGCGCTGAACATGAGTGATGCACAGGGCAGAGACTGTGAAAATGCAAAGATGTGACCCTAAGAAACCTACTAGAATAATTACTAGGGCCTAATAATTAACCACATTATGAAGAAAAAGATTTTAAGATATATCCATTCATTCAAAAGTTTCTACTATAGCTGAGCATGGTGGCGCATGCCTGTAATCCCAGTATTTGGGAGGCTGAGACAGGAGGATAGCAGGTTTGCAGCCAGCCTCAGCAACACAGTGAGGCCCTCCACAACTTAGTAAGACCGTTTCAAAATAAAAAATAAAAAGGGCTGGGGGTATAGCTCAGCGATAGAATGCCCCTGGGTTCAATCCCCAGCACCACACACACACACACGTTTCTACTATGAACCAGCGTTATGCTAGTTATGCTGAGCCTTGGTGAAAAGTAAATAAGGCAAATATAGCCTTTGCCTCCATGGAACTTGAAAATATTATGGGAAATGGTGGGGAATTTAGATAAATAAGGAGACAATTATGTCACAGGATGATACACTCAACAGATGGACAAGATGCTATGGAGAACCTAAAAGGAATAACAGTAAGAGGAATACAGCCAGAGGAATAACAATAAGAAGAAAAGTTCCCAAGGGGCTAAAATACTTGGCACCTTTAAGAAGTTTAACGTGCTGGGCCATCATTTGGCAGGCTGGAGGGGTTGGCAAGAGCCAGATCATACAGGTGCTTTTAATTCATGTTAAGGAGTTTGCACTGTAACCCAAGTGGAAGCCACTGGAGGGTGTGACACAATCAGACTGACATTTATAAAGATCATTGGGGCTAACATACAGAGAATACATTAAAAGGCAGCAAGACTCAATACGGTAGTTATTAGGAGGCTATTGGAGTATTCCAGGTGGTTGGGATCACAGGGGCAGGAGGATTTGAGAGGATAATAAAGTATGAAACACTGGACATAGAAAGTTTTGAGATATCTGTAGAACATCAAAATAGAAGCTACGTGGAAGTGAAGACAAAGTGGATGGGAGGAGGTAGCTTAAAAAGAAGCCAGAGAAACGTAAAAAAATCGAGAAATATAATAGAAGCCAACAGAAGAGTGTTTCAAAAAATAAAATGGGCAAGGTGTAAAACTATCCTCTGGATTCAGCAACAAGATGGTTGCTGGCACTTAGTCCTCCATCTGGAGCATCAGATCATCTCCACTGCTCTACTGAATTATGAGTAAGCAAAACGGGAAGGCCAAAGAGGCAAGTCTGGAGTATACTGTCGTGGACCAGGATTTGTTCAACTTCTCAGTAGCGCAGCCTTTGAATAATAGTGGAGAGATACCAAAAATCCATTCCTTTCTAAAAATTAGTCGAGTAAAAATAAGAATGAACTTACAGTCTATAAAGCCAAGAAAAAAAGGGGGTGACTTATTTTTATGTAAAGGCCCTCAGGTGTCCCAAGTTCCTATTTGTCTCTAGCAGCATCTGGGGGAATGATATTATTTCCTTGAAATAGTTTCTATTTATTTACACTTCTCAACTTTTTCTACACTCTCAATACAGTCGTGTATTCATTCTAGCCCTTCTGTTTGACTGCAAGGTTATAAAATATTACTTCTCAAACGTTTGCAACAAAGAATAAAGGCACAGACTGTCCTCAGGAAACTACCATGTTCACAAACCTGTGGTGTCAAATATCCCTGTACACTCCTGAACGTCCTCAGTTTGAGAAACAATCTTGGATGATAAAGATTTTATTCTTACATTCTCCCACAGTGCTTTGCAAACAGACCTCAAAAAAGAAAAAAATGTTTGAGATCGAAGCACTTCTCACTAATGGCTGGAAGAGTTTGATTCCTGGGGAAATGGACTCTACCCAAGATTGTCTTACAGGTGTCAGGCATTTTACAGACAGGACATCCTTCAGTGGCAACAGACTTTTAAGGTAGGAGTTTCCTGCCTATTTTACGAATGAGAAAACAAGCTCAGACAGGTGACCGGTAATATTTCCATTTTGGAGTGAGGTAGATGAGCTTCAAAAGGTAAGATGACTTAGAGGTCACACGGATCAAAATGCGAAGCTAACTTCCAATCTCATTTGAGAAATGGAGAGGCAATCCTTATGGGGAGCCAGTGACCAGCCCCTACCTCAAAGACATTTGTTCTCGGCCAGGCTGCCCCAGTGCCTAAGGAGGAGAAGCACCAGCCGCTCCCCAAATCCCAGAGTTCACGGTATTTCCTGACCGGGATGGTTAGTTACCTAAATACCCGGTGATAATTGTGACTGGGATCTTGGCGCCGGGGCCAGGCTCTTCCTCCTCCCTCTGCTTCGTCTCAATGGGAACCAATTCGGGACAATCCTCCTCCGCCTGTTCCTCCTCCTCATCTAGAGCTCCAGCAGTCTGTAACATTCCGTCCAACAGCACACCTCCCGCTCAGCTCCAGTGCAGGGCCCGACGCCGAAACGCAGCAGCGCGCCAGCCCGGGCCTGACGTCATCACGCCGCGACGCGTAGCGCCTCGATCCCGCCCATTACCTGGGATTTGGCTGAAGACCGGCCCGCCTCTGGCCACGCCCCCAGGGGATCTGGGCACGCCCCTATCCAAGTTGGACACGCCCCCACCCGAGCTGGGCACGCCCCTACCCGAGCTGGGCACGCCCCTACCCGAGCTGGGCACGCCCCTTGGGCGTGTTCTCAGAGCCGGGACGAGGCTGCGCGGAGGTGTTAGGGTGCAGTGACCGGCCCCAGCCCTGAAGCTGTCAGTGGCGCCCGCAGCCTTAATAGCTGCTGGCTGTTGGTAGAGCTGAGGCCAGGCTTGCTGGAACTTGGAGTGGATGGCCTGACCTAACGAGTTTCTACAGGATATAGACTTTATCGATTTGACATTTTTTAGTCTCCTTAAATTTTTTTTAGCCGGGCGTGGTGATGCAGGCCTGTAATCCCAGTACTAGGGAGGCTGAGACAGGGGGATCACAGATCTGAGGACAACCTCAGCAAGTAGTGAGACTCTCATCGACCTAGTGAGACCCTGTTTCAAGATAAAATAGGGCTGGGGGTGTAGCTCAGAGGTAGAATGCCCTTGGGTTCAATCCCCAGTACCAAAAAACAAAAATATTTTTTAATTCATAAGAATGTAAGATTATGACACTACAACGTTAATTGTAATTTTTCTGCATTAAGGATAAATAATGAAACTTTTTCTTTTTATAATTGCATATATACATATAATTACAATTACATATACATATAATTACATATACATCCAATTTTAATAATATACATGTATTACTTTTATTTATTTTCCTTTCACATTGTGTATTTAGACCTCAGGTTGCCTGATTTCATTTGTTTTGTTGTTTGTTGGTTCATGATAATCTCTCGTCATAAACGATTTGCTTATCCATTTCCTGTCCCTTGTTTTCAGGTTTTGCTCTTATGCAGCTATAAACACTTTTCCTGGTGTATATGTACTCAATTTTCCCTTTAAAGTCTCTGTAAGAATAGATTTGCTGGATCTTAGGATATACAAATGTTACACTTTACAAGAAAAGGCAAATTTTTCAAAATGTTTGTACAAATTTATACATTTCCCCAACAACATGTGAAAGATCTCATTGATCTAAATGACAATATCAATGGACATTAATTTTTGTGTGTGTGTGGTACTAGGGATTGAACCTAGAGGCATTCTACCTCCGAGCTACACCCCCAGCCCAATTTTATTTTTTGTTTTGAAACGGTGTCTCACTAGGTTGATGAGTCTCACTACTGGCTAAAGCTGTCCTCGAGCCTGCCATCCTCCTGTCTCAGTCTCCCAAGTCCTGGGATTACAGGTATGCACCACCACACCCGGCCAGACATTAATTTTTTACCAATCATATGAATACAAAATAATACTTCATTGTAGTCTCCATTTGCATGTCCTTGGTTACTTATAAGGTTAAGCATCTCTTAATGTGTTTTGGCCATTTTCAATTCTTAGAAGAACCCTAAGGAAGTGTGTTATCCCACTTTTAAACATAAGGAACAGAGAGATTATATTATAGCCAAGTTAGATAAAATCAGATGCAAAGTCCATTTTTTACAATTATCCTGATGCCAAATAAATGGCTTCTTCTTTCCTTTAAAATTCCCCCCAATATATAATGTGTATTCCATTTGGCCTTGTGGTTGTATATCTTGAAACTATAGTTTAGTGTAATTATCACCCCTGTAGCAGAACATAGCTAAGCGAGAGGGTTCCAAGAGTGTGAAGGGCTTGTGGTTATACTCACGTACACTCAGCATGAGAAGTCAGAAGTCGAATGCTTTGCCACCTCTGCCAATGCCATCATGAAGTCGCATAGGAAGTATTGAGGCAAATGTGTGGAGCCTGGCAGGTAAGTTCACTTTACCAGAGAAAAGAAGCTGCGATGGACCACTCACAATGAATAACCTTAAGCCCTCATCAAAATAGTTCACACACTTTTTACTCCAGTTATTCTGTGGAATATTGAAATTTTTGGGTAAGCTAAAAGGAGTAACACTGCACCCACAGGTATTGCAACATTCAGGGGTGACCCTTGCACACTGCATCACCACCCGAACCAAGTTACTACAGGCCAGACCACCTCTATTTCAATATCTTTCAAGTAAGTTCTTGCAGATTCTCTTGCGAGGCTCTGGCTGAATGTTATACTAAAATCTATTATCTCTCACAAAAAGTGACCTGGGCCTTATGAGGACAGCTTAGTCAAGGTGGCCAATATGCATTGCTATAACAGTATGGTCAAAACTTAAATGCACCCCAAATTTCCATCAACTTATGGACAAATTGTGATATATCCAGACAATGGAAAATTATTTGTCACGAAGTAGGAAGCACTGATAACCTGCCACAAGATGAATGGATCTGGAAAACATTATGCTAAATGAAAAAAAAGCTATTCACAAAAGACCACACACTGTATGATTCCATTCATATAAAATGTCCAGAATAGGCAAATCTATAGAGGCAGAAACTAGGTTAGTGGTTGCCAGGGGTTGGGGGTTGAGAGTGAATGCTAATGGACACCATGGTTGTTTTTTTTGGGGGGGGTGATAAAAATATTCTAAAATCAAATATATAATCAAGTATACAACTCTGTGAATATACTCCAAACTATTGAAAGGCACCTGTTAACTTGGTGAATTGTATCATCTCTAACTTCATCTCAAACTGCTATTTCTTTTTTTAAAAGTTTGAGGCCCATTTGTGCACCAATTGTTGGGTGCGAGCATGCTCTGTAGAGAGATGCTGACTTTAGCAATTTCAAGTCCTGACCTTAGGTACAACTATATAGATTACAGCTTGAAGAAAAATTTATTTTAGTCTGTTTCCATATTTCTCTTCAGCAAAATAATTGTCTATCGATTCTGTGGAGTCCTGACATTTTCTTTTCTTACTCTAATAACCGGGCAGAAATTAGCAAGTATATATCTTAAAAAGCAAGGGTTTTTGATTGACTCAGATATATAATTTATAGTCTCAGTTCTCCTGGGGTATTTGGATCTGACCTTTTTCTTACTTCTATCATAAAACAAGATTAACCAATTTTATCAATTCCCAGTGAGCCTTTGTCACTGCCATTTAGTTCAAAATGCCCTTTGAACCCTTACACACTGTTGGTGGGAATGTAAATTAGTGTAGCCACTATGGAAATCAGTATGGAGGTTCCTCAAAAAACTAAAAATGGAGTCAGGCATGGTGGTGCACGCTTGTAATCCCAGTACTTGGGAGGCTGAGACAGGAGGATCACAGGTTGGCAGCCAGCCTCAGCTACTTAGTGAGGCCCTCCGCAACTTAGCGAGACCCTGTTTCAAAATAAAGAATAAAAAATAGGGCTGGGGGTGTAGCTCAGAGGTAGAATGCCCCAGTACCTCAAAAAAAAACACAAAAAAAAACTAAAAATGGGGGCTGGGGATACAGCTCAGTGATAGAGCACTTGCATAGCATTCACAAGGACCTGGGTTCAATACCCAGTTCCACAAAATAAATACATAAATAAATAAACAAACAAATGAACTAAAAATGGGACTACCATATGATCCAGCTATACCATCCCTTGGTATCTATCCAAAAGAATTAAAAACAGTGTACTTTAGAGATACATGCATTGTCACATTTTAGCAGCACAATTCACAATAGCCAAGTTATAGAATCAGCCTAGGCGTCTTTCAACAGATGAAAATGTGGTATATGTATATGATGGAAGTTTATTCAACCATAAAGAAAAAGAAAATTATGTCATTTGCAGGAAAATGGATGAAACTAGAGAGTATCATGTTAAGTGAAATAAGCCAGACTCAGAAAGTCAAGGGTCATATATTTTCTCTTATATGTAGAAGCTAGAGAGGAAAAAGGAATCAGGGGATCTCATGAGAATAGAAGGGAGAGGAGTAGATTAGAAGAAGATCAGGGGGAGTGAGGAAGGGAGGGAGAGGGTGGGTACTGGAGAATGAAAGTAATCAAATTATTTAATGTGCATGTATAAATATACCACAACAAATCTCACTATTCTATATAATTATTAAGTACCAGTAAATTTTTTGAAAATTATGTGCATGTACAAATATACCACAATAAAATCCACTATTCTGTATAATTAATGTGCACCAATAAAAAAATTCAGTGCCTTTTAAAATAAGAAAAAAATTTCCCAAGTGTACATGGTAGAATCTATTACAGTTAAAATTGTACCTTAAAATTTTCTCCTCGTTTAGCTTTGCTAGTTTGCTTAATCTCATTCAATTTATGGCAAAACAACAATAATAACTATAACATGTGTAGTCTTTACTTCCTGATAGACATTGTTAGACACATTAAATGCATTATCTGATTTAACTTCTTGAGAAAAACATGGTGTGTGTGTGTGTGTGTGTGTGTGTATGTGTGTGTGTGTGTTACTGAGGATCAAACACAGGACCTCATGCATGCTAGGCAAAGCACTCTACCACTAAGCTATATCCCCCATCCTTTTTATTTTTTAGAGACAGCCCTTTTCACTTTAAGTTGCCCAGGCTGGCCTTGACCCTGCAATTCTCCTGCATCAGCCTCCTGAGTAGGACACCCACCATGCCTGACTATATGTATGAAGAAACTGAGGCTTGGAAATTAAAATATCTTGCTCAAGGTCATACAGTCAGTATACGGCATTCCTAAGGTTCAATCTAGGTCTACCTGACAATAAATGCCATGCTAGTCTAACCAGAGATCTGCGAACTTTTCCTGTAACATCAGATAGTAAACATTTTAGGTTTTACAAACCAATAAGCAAATTGGAGGATATTGTATAAGTACTTACATTCTAAGAAAGAAAACAAATTTCTACAAAGTTTAAAGTTTGAATTCCATGCAATTTTCTCATGTCATGAAATAAGAGTCTTCTTTTAGTTTTTTCAGCCTATTAAGAATGTTAAAACCATTCCTAGCTTGCAGGCCTAGATTGCCAAGTCCTGATACAAGCTAACATAATGTAATATTTTAAAGACTGAACTCAATAAAGTTTTGCAAAAGTAGATCTTACTATTTTAAACTCGGTTTGTAAATCGTTCATCTTTTTTTTTTTTTTGCAGTACTAGGGATTGAACCCAGAGGCATTCTACCTCCAAGGTACTCCCCCAGCCCTATTTTTTGTTCTTTATTTTGAAACAGGGTCTAAGTTGCGGAGGCCTCCCTAAGTAACTGAGTCTGGCCACGAACCTGTGATCCTCCGGTCTCCGCCTCCCAAGTACTGGGATTGCAAGCGTGTGCCACCACGCCAGGCGTAAATCATTCATCTTTGCAACAACTCCTTGCCCTCAAAGTGGTAGGTACCACGATTGCCACAGTGCTGGTAATATTCAGAAGAGGGCCTGAAGCTGAGAAGCTTAAACTATTCCTCCAGGGGCACTAATTCCCACCTGGGAGAGAGCAAAGTTAGGCAACACTTGAGTCTTTGCATTGTAGTAGGAGCCCTGGGAGCAGGGAGCAGAGCAGATAAGCTCTCATGCCTCTGCATTCCAGCAGCTTAGCTTTGTGCCTATACCCCTGACATATGTCCTTGGGCAGAATTCCCTGCTACTCTCAGATGCTCTGTTTTTCTCCCTTGAATAGTTAAGTTAGTCCCTATAAGAAAAAGTAAAGACTGTAGCTATATCTAAATCACAGGGGAGCTAAAAATAATGATGACTTTTGGGTTTTTTCTCTCGTTTTTGCAACTTCCTTCTTCAAAGGCAAGAACACACTGGCGGCCAGCAATAGGTACTGGTTTAGAAAAAAGGAAATTGAGGGTTTCAAAACTAACCCAGTTCCTCTTATCTAGCTTGGGCAAATAAAATACTTTTTAAACACCTCACGTTTATCAGTTCATTTGATATTTTTCATTGAATGTGCATGAACTTGTTGGGAACATATCTGCAAGGCCAGAGATTAATGCCTTTTAGTCGCATGACTGCTTTATTTAAGGAAGAATATCAATATTTGAGCACCATATAGAACCTGTTAAGATATATAACCACTGTAAGGACATGAAATAATATTTCCTCTCCAGAATATTGAAGGGGGCTGGCAGATGACATATGTACATATCAGTGTTTTTAGGGGAGGACTTTCATTTCAAAGTCTGTTGGTGATATTGTCTGAATCCATTATCTTTGGTGGTTAAGCCATGCTATTAATAAGTGGAAGCTTATAGTCTAGTCACATGTAAATCAACTTCTTACAATTAAAAACAAATGCTATTCAAAGCTGCAGGCTGGCCTACTTGAATCACCGGTGCACTATTTTCTCTAAAATATACTATCAGGCAGGAGCAGGGGTTAAGTAAAACTAAAAATGTTGTGTAATGATTTGTGTTGTAGTAGTTTAGGAGACAATCCAAACGGTACCTTCTTCTCTTGCCAGGAGAGATTTAAAACTGACATTTCTAGCTTTAAGTTTCGCTTTCTCACTTTTATGGTTTTAGAGAAGTATACTCCAAAATTCATAGGCACCTGTTCATGGTTTCTTAAATGTAAATAAAAGACAGGGAAACAAACCAGATGCCTCTGTCCTTTCTTCCTTTTACTATTCCCACAAATCCCCTTAAAGAGTGTTCATTGCAATTAGCTACAGTACTGTGCTATGGGCAAAGCCAGGTCTTCCTGACCTCAGGACCAGGATCTTTTGGGTCCTATAGCTTTGTCTCTCAATCAGTTTGTCACTATCTTAGTCCCTCTGTGTTGCTATAATAGAATATCTGAGACTGAGTAATTTACAAATAAGATAATTTTATTCCTCACAATTCTGGAGACTATGAGGCCCACGATCAAAGCCTCCGCAGGTTTGGTGTCTGATGAGGACCTGGTGTCTGCTTCTATGTTGGGGCCTTGAAGGCTGTGTCCTTCAGAGAAGACAAACGTCGCGTCTTCACCTGTCAGAAGGGACAGAAGAGCCAAGGCCCAACCATCTCCTTTCCACCTCTTTTGTGATATCATTAATCCCATCCAGGAGGGCTCAGCCTCATGATCTAACCACCTTCCAAAGGCCTCACTTCTTACCATTATCACATTAGTGATAAAGGGTTTTTGTTTGTTTTTATACTTTTATTGGTGGGTGATTAAGTTTAACATAGGTATTTGGGGACACATTCAAATCATAATGGCTACTAAAATTTCACCTAAGAGGGAAGGGCTCATGAATTCTTCCCTTAGATTACTCCACTTCCTTTCCTCTTATTTAACATTTCCTTTCTGCCCCTTTGTCTCAGTGTAGGCTGCTCCAAATACATGGCAGCATATATTTTGAAGCCACCAAACCACCCCCTTCTCTCCAACCCAATCACGTCATCTTTCTTGAGAGAACTTCCTTCAGATCAGTATCTTTCCACATACTCACTTCTCCTACAGGATAACTTTACATTTTTTTAGCAGGTCTTCCAAACTATGTCTACAATAATTTGAAACTCCTTAATTAGGGACTCTACCACCTGTCCTTTAATAATAGCAGACCCCTGGTTCTTAAGCTGGAGACATGGCCACCAGAGGTGAAGACCACACTTCCTGGTTTACTCTGCAGCTACATACAGCCATGTAAGGAAGTCCTGACTAATGGGATATATGCACAAGTGTCAGGTGGAAGCTTCGTGGAACCTAGCATCTTCCTTCATTTTTTCTTTGGCCCTGCTGCCTGGTATGCAGGAGTGATGGCTAGAGCACATCTTGGTTACTGAAGATAAGCACTACATCCTGGAGGAGCTGGAGCAGGGACATAGAAGCAGCTTGCATGCCAAGAACTTTGTGCAGAAGAGGAAAGTGAACTTGTTTCTTGCTCAGATTTCTGTGCATGCCAAGGAAACTAATAATAACCAATATAGGGTTTTATTTGGTTAATTGTTTTTAAAATAATACAAATGATACCTGAGTGTGTTGTAATTATAAAAAAGTCAAACACTACAGAAGTATCAGGAGTGGAGTCTTTCATTAGTCTCACTCCCTTTCACTGCTATATAACCACTGTGAGCAATTTAGTAAACATCAATCCAGATTTTTAATTTTTGGTCCATGTCTTTGTCACTGCTATGTTAAATATTTTGTATGCATTTGTATGCATATGTAGCTTTTGTTCTGAATATAAATAGGAACATATATAGGCTTTGTTCTGGAACTTGCTGTCTCTGCTTGACAGTATGCATTGGTAATTTTTTCTTCTCCTTAGAGTTATGCCTACACCATTTATTTTATTATTTATTTTATATTATATATTTATTTTACATTATTTTATTATAACTATTTGTGATACTAGGGATTGAACCCAGGCATTCTACCTCTGAGCTACAACCCCAGTCACCTTTTCTTGTGGTACTGGGGATGGAACCCAGGGGCATTCTACCTCCGAGCTACACCTCCAGCCCTATTTTTTATTCTTTATTTTGAAACAGGGTCTCACTGAGTTGCAGAGCGTCTCACTAAGTAGCTGAGGCTGGCTGTGAACCTGTGATCCTCCTGTTTCAGCCTCTCAAGTACTGAGATTACAAGCATGCACCACCATGCCCGGCTTTGTTTTTGCTTTTTTTTAAAACAGGGTCTAAGTTGCTGAGGGTCTTGCTAAGTTTCTGAGGCTAGCCGAGAACCTGTGATCCTCCTGTCTCAGCCTCCCAAGTACAGGGATTACAAGCATGTGCCACCATGCCCTGCTCACCATTTATTTTTCAACCACTTCATGGTATTCTATAATAGAAATATATTCAGACTATTTTTATCATGTCTTTGAAAGGCACTTGAACATTGATTAGGCATGGCTCCAAAATATGCACAAAAGGTAAATTCAGCATTCTCAAGAAATACAAGAAAGAGTTCTGCTTAGCTATAGCTTGTACATTTAATTATAAATCTTATTCCTATTCCAGTGTGTTATTTTATTTTATTTTTTTAGTGCATTGCAAACATACATCTTGAAGGATTTCAGGGTGGTTGACATACACATGCACTCATCAGTCAATTAGCCCTCCCCAATTTCCATCCCCCTCCCCCTCCCTCCTTCCTGTTTTCAGCATAGTAGTTGACTTTGATATCTTTGTGTAAGTCCATCCTGTGCTCCAGTTTGTTTCCCCCTCCTTCCCTCCCGTCTCCCTCAGTTAGTTCGCCTTCTTCTCTCATCTGAGGTTTTCTCTCTTTGTGGTCCCTCCTCTGCAGGGTCATGGCTCATTGTCTCCTGACCTCAGCACTGGGGTACTATGGGGTGGGGCCGTGGGCCGAGGGCTCACCTGCCCCGCATCCCCAGTGCCAGAGGGGTGTCTCTGGGGGCGGGGCCGGGGGCTCACCCACCCCGCATCCCCAGTGCTGGGGTGAGGGGTTCTCCGGGGGCGGGGCCCAGGGCTCTCTCACCCCACATCCCCAGTGCCAGAGGGGGGGTCTCTGGGGGCAGGGCCAAGGGCTCACCCGCCCCATGTCCCTAGCGCCATGGGTCTTCAGGGGCGGGGCACAGGGATCTCCCATACCGCTTCCCAGCACCGGGGGGGTCTCCGGGGGTGGGGCAAAGGGCTCACGTGCCCTGTGTCCCCAGTGCCGGGGGAAGGGGTTCTCCATGGGCGGGGCCGAGGTTTCACCCACCCCACATCCCCAGTACTGGGGGGAGGAGTTCTCTGGGAGCGGGGCCAAGGGCTCACCAGTCCCCCATCCCCAGCGCCAGGGTGAGGGGTTCCCTGGGGGTTGGGGCCGAGGGCTTACCCGCCCCGCATCCCCAATGCCAGGGGGGAGGTGTCTCCAGGGGCAGGGCCGAGGTTCACCCACCCTGTGTCCTCAGTGCTAGGGGGTGGGATTCTCCGGGGGTGGGGCCAAGGGCTCCCCCGCCCCACGTCCCCAGCACCAGGGAGTCTCCAGGAGCAGAGCAAAGGGCTCATCCACCCTGCGTCCCCAGTGCTGGGAGGAGGGGTTCTCCAGGGGTGGGTCCAAGGGCTCACCCACCCCGTGTTGACAGCATCGGGGGGAGGGGATCTCTGGGGGTGGGACTGAGGGCTCACCCGCCCCATGTCTGCAGAGCTGGGGTTCTCTGGGGACAGTGCCGAGGGCTCACCTGTCCCATGTCCCCAGTGCTGGGGGGTCTTGGGGGGTCGGGGCCAAGGGCTCACCCTCCCTGTGTCCCCAGCGCCTGGGGGAGGGGTTCTCTGGGGCGGGGCCAAGGGCTCACCCACCCCGCGTCCCCAGCGCTGGGGTTCTCCAGGGGCAGGGCCAAGGGCTCACCTGTCCCTTGTCCCATCGCTGGGGGGGTCTCCATGGGCAGGGCCAAGAGCTCGCCTGCCCCGCGTCCCCAGCACCGGGAGTCTCTGGGGGTGGGGCTGAAGTTTTGCCCACCCCGCATCCCCAGTGCGGGAGGGGGGTCTCTGGGGGCGGGGCCAGGGGCTGACCTGCATGTGTTCTCTGTGCTGGGCTGCTGGGGAGGGGGCCATGTCTCATCTACATATGTCCTCAGTTCTGGGATGTTCCAGGATGGTGTTGGGCTGCTCATGGGGGGGGGGCGTGGCTTACTGGCTCCTGTTCTCAGAGTTGGGCTGCTCCTGTGTATGGCCACCTCTTCTTTGTCTCTCCTCATCACACTTGTTGCAGGGGCAGAGGCTCATGGCCCACCCCTTGAAACCATCGTCATTGTAGGTGCGGGTTTGGATTGATTTGGGCTTCATCATGTTCCAGACTTGGTCAGTTTCAATGGTGGTCTATAGTTGCTGGTTTCACAAAGATCTGCTGTCTCTTTGCTGTTGGTCTCCAGGAGTTGTGGTGTAGGTGTGGCCCCACATTTTCGTTGCTGAGCTGTTCCTGGGGCCATGCTGTGTTCATCCAGGTCTTCAGTGCTGTGATATTCTGCACCAGTGCTAGGCTACTCCAGGGGGGCCATGTTTCACCTGCTTTTTTTCTTAGTGTTGGGGTGCTCCTATGCCTGGCTGCCTCATCCATGTCTCTCCGCGTCACTTTCTTTGCGGGGGCTGAGGTTCACATCCCACCCTTTGCAGTCGCCACCGTTGTAGGTGTGAATTTTGTTCAACTTGGGCTTCATCATGGTCCAATGTCAACTGCTTTCGATGGTGGACTATAATCGCCAGTTTCACAAGAATCAGCTGTTTCTTTCCTGGAGGATTCCGGGGACTGCAGTGCTGGGGTGGCTCAGCCAAGATGGCACCTTTGTCTCGGCTTTCCGCTTACCAGGTGAGATGCTTTGAGCTCCCTGCCTCCCTCCGCTCCTTCCACTGACTCAGAATCCTCTGCACTTTGGCTCTCATTATTTTGTCAAGAAGCAGTCTTCCCGCCGTCCGGGCTCTGACTCTTGGAGCGCCAGTGACATGCTGCCTCTCTCTTTCCCACCATCTTGGTTCTCCCCTGTAAGGCCTCTTTGGCTCTGACCAGCTCCTGCTCCTTCTGTGCCAACTGGACCCTGAGCTCTGTGGCCGAGAGGACCTCGGCAGCCTTGCCACCCTCATACTCCTCCAGGTCCTTGGCCAACATCTCCTTCATCTGCTTCCTGGAGTGGGGACACCTCTTCCTGCAGGAGCACGGTCTGGCCGCAATCACCATCTGCTGGAGCCGGGGGTGCCCCAGTGCAGGGCCCATCGCTGGGCCCCACTACATCTGAGCACAGCTCTCAGGCTTCGGGCCCAGTGGTCACATGGGCCCCACACAATTATATTTCTAAAAATGGTTGAAAGACCTCTGGGCTCCAGGGTGTGGGCAGGAGAGGGTGCTGGGGAGCAGTGAGCTGTCTCCATCCTGGGCTCAGCGGTGGCCAGCGCTAGGAACTCTGCGGCTGTGGCCAAGGCAGCGCCTTCCTCCTCGTCCTCTTCACAGGCTCCAAGCCGGGATGCAACTACTGCCCCGGCCCTGCAGCCTCCTCCCCGCCCTACTTTTCTTGTTGAGAGGCAGTCTTCCCGCCCACCAAGTTCCGAGTTTTGGAGTGCTGACAACACACTTCCTCCCTTTATCTCACTCACCCGTGTTCTGTGGATCTGGTTCGACGTGGATTTCATCATAGTCCGATGTTGACTGCTTTCGATGGTGGACTATAAGCGCTGGTTTCACAAGAATCAGCTGTTTCTTTGCTGGAGGATTCTGGGGGCCATGGTGCTGGCGTGGCTCAGCCAAGAAGGCGCCTTTGTCTCCGCTCTCTGCTTACCAGGCGAAATGCTTTCATCTCCCTACTGCCCTCCGCTCTTTCCACTGCCTCGCAGTCTGCTGCACTTTGTCTCCCATTGTTTTGTTGAGTTTTAGCTGCCCTTGTTTTCTTGTCAAGAAGCAGTCTTCCTGCCCACCGAGCTCTGACTTGGAGTGCAGGTGAGACACCTCTTCTCGCTATCCCGCCATCTTCCTCCTCTCGACTTATCTTCTTAAAGAGATTTTATTCTAGAGCCACGGTTCTCTCATTGTTGTAACTGGATTTTCTGGCTGCACAGACACCTCAGTTCCTCTCAGGAGGGACACAAGATTCTGGGGCATGGCAACTGGAAGCTTAGGCTACTCTTGTGGAGCGGCCTACCGGAAGTGCGCCCAGTTTGTTATTTTAGAGTTGTTAACATCTCTTGTTAAACTAGCTTTAATATTAATTCAGTTGTGGAAATATTAAGGTTTAAATTAATTATAATCAATTATTTTTTAATATTAATTTTTGACAGTTCTGGGTTACTTATAATTAATGTGATTCTATGCACATACTATATTCATTTCATAAGCTAATGTTTTAAATTGTGTATTACTATCCATAAATCTACATATGTACTTTCATAATTTAATTTTCGTTAGTGAGCATTGGACAGTGATGTACAATACACAGATTGAAATTTATTTTTGAGTTGCGGCTAATAGAAAAATAAGTTTACACACTGTATTTTGATTTTTGTGTGTGTGGTACTGGGGATTAAACCCAGGGAAATTCTCCCTCTGAGCTACATCCCCAGCCCTATTTTATTTTTATATTTTGAAACAGGGTCTTGCTAGGTTGATGAGAGTTTCACTACTTGCTGAGGGTGTCCTCGAACCTGCAATCTTCCTGTCTCAGCCTCCCAAGTACTGGGATTACAGGCGTGTGCCACCATGCCCAACTGTATTTAATTTTAATGTTGCTTTGTGCTTAAGATATAGCATAGCAGCCGGGTATGGTGGCGCATGCCTATAATCCCAGTACTTGGGAGGCTTAGACAGATAGGACCACAGGTTTGAGGCCAGCCTCAGTAACCTAGCGAGACCCTGTTTCAAAACAAAAAATAAAAAGGACTGAGGGTGTAGCTTGGAGGGAGAATGCCCTGGGTTCAGTCCCCAGTACAAAAAAGAAAAAAAAGATATAGCTTAGCTCTTTAAAGCCCTAGGTAACACTACTGGAAACTTAGTAGACAGAACATTAATCTGTGTGTTTTTACATCATAATGGTTCTTCTTACTTCAAATATTTTTGTTTATGAAATGCTTTACACAAGCTATTGAAGATGACAGAAGTGGAAAATTGAGCTTTGGCCCTCTTATTTATGTACTGAGAAGTTCAAAATATATGTACAAATGACATTAGTGTAAATACATATAATTGTTAGCGCATAATCAGGTTGTTAATGTGATTTGCCGTCGGAGGAGAGGAAATAGGGAGAATGAAATAGGTGCCAGACCTTTGCATAGGGAGAGGGAAACAAGCTCCCCTCACTTAAAAAAAAAGTCTTTACAATAGCATGTATAGAATACAAGAACAAAAATGCATTTATAATATGATTATGCTTAAAGTTTATGTATAAGAATATATGTATATGCATATATGTGCATGCAGAAAATTATAGAGAGTAATATATATGAGTACAGATTTGTAGAGTAATAATAATAAATGGTGTGAGGTGTAAAAAGCAATTTGCTCATAATGTATGACTCCATATGAATAAAAACAAACGAAAAATGCCTGTATATGTACGGGTATGTGTAGTAATGTATTCATATGTTTTCATGCATAATTAATACATTTATGTGGAAGCAGTATGTTTGGAAGGATAGGCACCCTTGATATAACATGGACTATCTCTAAGAGGTAATATAGGTAACAGGGACAATGGACAAAGAGAAACAATGTTACCTTTTAGAAAATCTGTATCATATTACTGGTTACAAAGGATTATAAAATTTGGAGGGGTACTGGGGATTGAACCCAGGGGAATTCTACCTCCGAGCTACTACACCCCTGACTTTTTTTATTTTTTATTTTGAAACAAGGTCTCTCTAAGTTACTGAGGGTCTTGCTAAGTTGCTGAGGTTGGCCTTGAACCTGTGATCCTCCTGTCTCAGCTTCCCAAGTACTGGGATTATAGGCGTGCACCACAAAACCTGACTCAAAGGCATATAAAATTTTAAAAATTTAAATAATTAAGATATATATCGCTGGGCGTGGTGACGCACACTTGTAATCCCAGTACTTTGGGAGGCAGAGACCGGAGGATCCGGGTTCGCGGCCAGCCTCACCTCTCTCTCTCTCTTTCTCTCTCTCTCCCTGTCTTTCTCTCTCTCTCTCTCTCTCTCTCTACTTAGTGAGGCCCTCTGCAACTTCGTGAGACCCGG
>PVJS01038493.1:0-19379 GCA_004027185.1 Glis glis
GCATTCTACCTCTGAGCTACACCCCCAGCCCTATTTTTTATCCTTTATTTTGAAACCGGGTCTTATGAAGTTGCGGAGGGCCTCACTAAGTAGCTGAGGCTGGCCGCGAACCTGGATCCTCCGGTCTCAGCCTCCCAAGTACTGGGATTACAAGCGTGCGCCACCACGCCTGGCTATTATTACTATTATTATTATTATTATTATTATTATTGTTATTTGGTGGTACCGGGGATTGAACCAAGGGGCATTATACCTCCAGGCTACACCCCCAGCCCTATTTTTATTCTTTATTTTGAAACAGGGTCTCGCTAAGTTGCTGAGGGTCTCACTAAGTAGCTGAGGCTGTCCTGAACCTGTGACCCTCCTGTCTCAGCCTCCCAAGTACTGGGATTACAGGGGTACGCCACCACGCCTGGCTGTGGAGAGTCCATTTTGACAGACCAGCGGACTCCAAGGTGGACGGTTGTGACCCCTTCCCAACCCTGGACAACATGGGAGTTAGATGAAATATTTAATCCAAATGCCCAGAGCTCCAGAAAGGTGGGGCAAGAGGGACTGTTGAAGACCTCCCAGCCCAACACAGCCCTGTCGCCCTGCGCGGTGTGATCTGAGGACCTCAGGCGAGGCCCTGGCCACCCTGGCTGAGGACTCTGGCTGCTCCTCAGCTCCTGGCTACAGCTCCGCCTTGGTCACGTCCTCCTGTGGGTTCATGGCCACACCTGGCTTATGTCAGACCCTGGGGGAGTGGGGCCAAAAGACTAGAGGCTGGGAGGGACCCAGAGAGAGATGGGGGCAGGCTTCCAAGAAAAACAGTGGCTGGGGATTTGGGGAGGGAAGGGGACCTCCTGTAGGGGCAGCTAGGGAGAACAGGTGACTTGGGAGAGTACAGGTAGACAGAGTCCAAGTTCTAAACCGGAGGCTGGATCTGCAATATGAGAACTGGAAAGGCCTCATTCCAACCCCCTACTTCTCAGGGGAGGAAGCAGACCCAGAGAGGGGTTGTGTGGAGGCTGCCCGCAGTCCGCAGTTGCACACCCCAGAGCTCCCCTCTGCATCCCTCCCTGCCTGGGCCCTGGGCCCCCAGGCACATCCCCTCCTCACCCCCCATCCCTGGTCCCCTGTACTCACTGGCCGGGTCAGCAGCACACTGCCCTTGCAGAGGTGCATGGCTTAGGCAGGGGAGCAGAGGCTCGCGCAGGTCCTGGATGTCCCTCAGTGGCTGTGACCTCCCGGTGCCCTCTGGGGGCCCAAGGAAGTGGCAGCTCTTTAAATCCCTAGTGACCACTCCGCCCCCAGCGAACCCAGTTTCAGTTTCTCCTAAAGCCACCGGCTGCTCAGAATCCCTGGCTCAGGGCTGCTCACGTGGCTGGAACTTCCTAACATGAACTGGCCTTCCGGTTGGGTCCCTTTTCTGGGAGGAGGACTGTGGAGGGTGGAGAAGAGGGAGAAGGAAGACCAGTGTGGGGAGGGTAGTGTGGAGAAGGAAGAAAGCTGCCAGAAACAGAGCCAAGAGAAGCAGCCAGTAGGGTCCTGGGTTCACATGGGGTACGGGAGAGCCCACATTGGAGCTGTGCAGCTTTGAGAAGCCAAGACACCCTCTCTGTGTCTTAGTTTCCTCATCTGTAAAGGGTGTGGGTGGGATGGTACAAACTCCCAAGCTTGAGGTAAGAACTAAGGGAGATAATACAACCACCTCAAACCCTGTGAGACCAATGTGGAGGCATGTCTGCAAAATCAAGGAATGGCCTTTACACAGAACAGATGAATACATTATTGCCTTCATACAACAGACCACACAGCGTTGGTGAGAGCAATCTAGCTGTTAGGAACCCAGCTTCCAAGCTTCTCAGCTAGGTGGAGTGGGTAGGTAGTTTTACCTTCCTGTGCTTCTGTTTCCAAATCTGTAAAAGTGACAATAAAAATAATTTTGTTGTGAAGATTAAGTAAGTTAAGGCAGGTAAGTCGCCTGAACCTATACCTCGTGCAGGTAGAGCAAGGCCTCAGCAAACATTCCCAATTATGATACGGCAGAAGATTTGAAGCTGCGCTCATCACCAGGCCTAAAAGTACAAAAACAGCAAGCTACAACGAGATAGGAACAGTACGATAAAAGTTTTATAATGTTTGATAACATGGACATGGAAGCCGGGCGTGGTGGCACATGCTTGTAATCCCAGTACTTGGGAGGTTGAGACTGGAGGATCCGGGTTCTCAGCCAGACTCAGCTACTTAGTGAGACCCTGTTTCAAAATAAAGAATAAAAAACAGGGCTGGGGGTATAGCCCGGAGGTAGAATGCCCCTGGGTTCAATACCTGGTACTGCAAAAAATATATATATATATATATATGGACATGGAAATAGGGAATGAAAGTATAAACACTTGCATGGGAAGGAGAAATCAGAGAGAGGTGGCAGGGGAGAATGGACTCTAAACAGAAAGGGATTTCGGTTCTCTGTGGCATTTAATTGCTTTAACTGTGGGAACACAGTTGTCAGTGGTACTATAATCTACATTTTGGGGAATATATGAAGTGTTTCCTAATACAAACTTCTTTTCAAGACCTAGCAAACCCTGGAGACCCAAGCAAACCTACATGGCTGTTCTTTGAGAAACACCATGCTTAGATGGGACATCTGTTAGGACAGAGGAGCCAGTGACCCTGTCTAGAACCACCATGCAGCACATAGTGTCCTATGGTCTGGTAACTAGAGCAGCCTGGGGTTGTGTCTGAGTCCTGAGGGCTCAAGGGTGATGATGTAGGATCATGATGAGGACAAATACTGCAGATATGATCTTCTGATAGGTGATAGAGTGTTGTGTTGAATTCATAGCTGCTTCTGAGCTTATCAGAAAAGAGTACTGCAGGCCAGGCATGGTGGCACACACCTGTAATCCCAGTGCTTGGGAGGCTGACACAGGAGGATCGCGGGTTCAAGGACAGCCTCAGCAAGTAGTGAGACTTTCATCAACCTAGCGAGACTCTGTTTCCAAACAAAAAATAAAACAGAGCTGGGATGTAGCCCAGAGGTAAAATGCCTTCTGAGTTCCATCCCCAGGACCACACACACACACACACACACACAAAGAGTACTACAAATGATTAGCAATGTCTGCCATGCCATCAATGATTAGTGATGTCTGTCATGAGCAGAGCTGTGGAGTCATCTAATTCTCTGCCCTACCTAGAACCAGGCCTAAAACCAGCCTGGGCTTTGGAGTTGGAAGACTTGCCTCTGAGTCCTGGCACTCTGCTCACGAGGTTTACTGCCTGGAGCCTCAGTGTTCTCATAGGTAAGCTGGGGATAACAAAGAAATCATACCTATTTTACAGAGTTGTTTTAAAAAGGGGAAAGAATGAGGTGAGAAGAAAGCTCTTCAGATATTATAAAGTACTGTCTGACTACTATGCACCCCTCCAAGATTTGTTGCAACATGTTCTGTATTCTAGGGTCATGAATGCAAGATAATAATTAGAAACGCCCGGGTGGGCAGGACTGGGCACGACAGCTGGGCCTCCTTGTTTCTGAGGGGCCTGGGGCAGAGGATGAAGTGGGACACCCCATGCAGTGAGGCTGTGCCTGTTTCTCTAAATTATTTTTGTTTCCCAGACACCGGGAGAGCTGGGGTGTCTTGCTGGAGGCGGGCACCTGAGGGGCTCATTAAACCAGCCCATGAGCCCCACAGGGAGCCATCTGGAAGAGGCTGTGTATGATGTAACCCCAAAAAACACCCGTGGGGGGCTGAGGCCCAAGTACCCCCACTCCAGCCTTTGTCCCAAACCTGGACCCCCTCAGACCCTGGCTCAGGTAACAGATAGTCAGCAGGTGTGGCTCCTCTCAGGAGGCCACAGCCCTGGAGCAAGACCAAAGGAGGCAGAGTTTATGGCTTCATCTCCCTGAGGAGGTGGCTGGGAGAGGGAGTGGCCTGGAGGGAGGGACAGGCAGGTGGTTACTGTTTAACCATGAATGGCCATGGACACCCTCCCGGTTGGCAGGGCCATCCAGGTGACCCCTCACTCAGACAGTGTCCAGTAGCTCAGGCTGCCCTAACACAAGACAATCCAGGCGGCTTCAACAACATGCATTTATTCTCACAGTTCCAGAGGCCGAAGACCAAGTCCAAGACCAAGATGTCAGCAGCTTCGGTTCCTGGCAGTGGCCTCTGGCGTGCAGGTGGCTGTCTTCTTGCTGTGTCTTCACGTGCTGGCGAGAGCAAGCTCTTGTCCCTCTTTGACTTCTTATACACTATTACTTTTTTTTCCAGTACTGGGGATTGAACCCAGGGACATTCTACCTCCGGGCTATGCCCCCAGCCCTATTTTTTATTCTTTATTTTGAAATAGGGTCTCAGTAAGTTGCAGAGGGCCTCACTAAGTAGCTGAGGCTGGCTACGAACCTGTGATCCTCCTGTCTCAGCCTCCCAAGTACTGGGATTACAAGTGTGGGCCACCACGCCCGGCCTTATATACTATTCCTATCATCAGTGTCCTGCCCTCATGACCCCATCTAAACCCAGCTACCTCCTGAAGGCCCCGCCTCCAAATACCATCATCCTGAGGGCTGAGGGGTGGCGCTTGAACTTGTGAATTCGGGAGGAACACTGACATTTGGTCCGTGATAGATGGGGAGGAAACATACCCAGAGAGGCAAGCCACATCACAGGGGTCAGAGCTGGAGGGTAAACATACCTCTCCCTTCAGAGCCCTCAGTCCTTCTCCACACCCAGCCTGCAGCGGCTTGATCATGAGTCCAGCAGCCCTGGCAGGCGGCTCAGGGGGCTCCCGACCACCAGAGCTACATGAGCCTCTGGGTGGCAGCATCATTGTCCGTTTTGCTCTCTGAAGTATCCCCCGTGCCTCAACACTGCCTTCCCAGAATTGATGTTCAGTTAGTGAATAAATGAATTAAAGGCCAGGCAGCTTATCATCCAGGGATCCCAAGACTCTCCCGAGTAAAGAAACTTCTGCTTTGCTCCTTCCCACAGGATCTGCCCTGGGTGTCTGGGGATTCTCCCCAGCCGAGCTCATCATCTTACCAGGGAGGAGACTGAAGCGCAGGGAGGGGAGCATTGGCCGAAACCAGGACACACTAATGCCTCAACCAAGTCCTCACACTCCGGGGGCTGGGCATGTTACCGGGTGGGAGATTTTTAAATTATTCCATACAACCTCAATTCTTTCTTATCTGCTTGGAAAGCAATCAAACAGAAAGCACAAATGGGGGTACAGAAGGTTTATTTAGGTGCCGGGCATGGTGGCGCACACTTGTAATCCCAGTACTTGGGAGGCGGAGACCGGAGGATCTGGGTTTGCGGCCAGCCTCAGCTACTTAGTGAGGCCCTCTGCAACTTTGTGAGACCGGGTTTCAAAATAAAGTATAAAAAATAGGGCCGGGGGTGTAGCGCGGAGGTAGAACGCCCCTGGGTTCAATCCCTGGTACCGCGAAAAAAAAAAAAAAGAAGGTTTATTTAGAGAAGTGAAGGCACCATAGGAGAAAGGCCACAGAGAGGGGGAAGGGTCGCATTCCAGGGGACAGCCTCTGGAAAGGGTCCTTCCCAGGAATGGAAAGGCGGCCAGGGGCAATGGGGTTCCACTCCAGAGATGGTCTGGAGCCATCTGTTTCCAGGTATGGAAAGTGGCCTGGAGTCTTCCACGTGTGGGTTTTATATTACCCCTGCATGCCTTCTTTCTTTTTTTTTTTTTTTGTGGTGCTGGGGATTGAACCTGGGGGCATTCCACTTCTAAACTACACCCTCAGCTCTATTCTAATTTTTTTTTTTTAATTTGGAAACAGGGTCTTACTAGGTTGATGAGAGTTTCACTACTTGTTGAGGCTGTCCTCAAACCTGCAATCTCCTCTCTCAGCCTCCCAAGTACTGCGATTACAAGCATGCGCCACCACGTCCGGCTTGCACACCTTCTTTATATGAATTACATTTGGGGTGGTCCATTGCTGCATGTTGGGTCACTAAGGTGCGATATGGGTCAAAGTGAGCGAGGCTATGCAGGTGAACTTCCGGTCTGTCCCAGCCAGACCCATCTGCTAACATCTAACTAGGTACCTAACAGACAGATGCTTGGGCAGGTCTCCAGCTGCCCAGGGGTGAGGACCTCTCGATCTCAGTCCTCTGACTATGTGCATCCCTCATTTTGGGTCTGGCCCTTCAGATGAGGTATAGAAGCAAGAGGAGCCAGGTGCCTGCTGCAGGGGCTGGCACCGACCCCACCCAGAGCTGTGGAGGGGCCTGCTGGGAGATGAGCTTCAGCTAGATGTTTACAACCGAAGTGGGTGTGGAACACACCTGTTGGGGAGGTCACTTCGTGTTAAGGCCACTTCCTGTTGGGGATAGAAAGGAAAGCTCTCCAGAGTAGGAGCTCTTTGGGAGAGACACTGAAGGATGGGCTGGCTTTATGCCAGGGCCTGGAACTTGTTCTTTTTTGGGAGAGGCAGGAGTTACTGGGGATTGAACCCAGGGGCATTCTACCTCCGGCTACACCCTCGGCCCTTTTTTTTTGTTCTTTTTTTTTGTGTGTGTGTGGTACCGGGGATTGAACCCAGGGGCGTTCTACCTCCGAGCTACACCCCGGCCCTATTTTTTATACTTTATTTTGAAACCGGGTCTCACAAAGTTGCAGAGAGCCTCACTAAGTAGCTGAGGCTGACCACGAACCCGGATCCTCCTGTCTCAGCCTCCCAAGTACTGGGATTACAAGCGTGCGCCACCACACCCGGCTTTTTTGTTCTTTATTTTGAAACAGGGTCTCACTAAGTTGTGGAGGGCCTCACTAAGTAGCTGAGGCTGGCCGAGAACCCAGATCCTCTGGTCTTAGCCTCCCAAGTACTGGGATTACAAGTGTGCGCCACCACGCCTGGCACTGGAACTTGTTCTTGATCAAGTTATTTAACTAACTTCTTTATGCTTCCTTTGTAAAATAGGGATAACAATATAAGGATTTGATGAAGTAACAAATGTAAAAGTCCCTAGCACACAATAAGTCACACAAACACCTATTGAACTTTTAACAAAGGCACTCAATAGCTACCTGATGAATTTTTTATTCACTTAACAAGCTTATATTGTATTTCTTTTTTGTGTGTGTGTGGTACTGGGGATGGAACCTAGGGGCATTCTACCTCCGAGATACACCCCCAGCCCTAATTTTTATTCTTTATTTTGAAACAGGGTCTAAGTTGCAGAGGGCCTCACTAAGTAGCTGAGGCTGGCCTCGAACCCGGATCCTCCGTTCTCAGCCTCCCAAGTACAGGATTGCAAGTGTGTGCCACCACACCCGGCTTAATGGTGAGACTTTCATCAACCTAGGAGACCCTGTTTCAAAATAAAAATAAAATAGGGCTGGGATGTAGCTTGGAGGTAGGATGCCCCTGGGTTCAATCCCTAGTGCCACAAAAAAAAAATAAAATAAATAAAAATAAGAAATAGGGCTGGGGGTATAGTTCAGAGGTAGAATGCCCCTGGGTTCAAACCCCAGTACCCCTACACATACACACACGCTTCTGGGGTTCACTATAGTGCGAGGTGGGGCCCCTCTTGGTAGGAAGATGACCACTGGAAACCCCAGCTTAGCTCAACTGGGAGAGGGGTCCCTGCCTCACCACTTGCCCAGTTGTCACAGTTGGGTCTTGTGCCTATTCCTGCCATCCGTCCTGTGACCAGGGGAAGAGGTGAGACTGGCAAGGCTGGGGTCGCAGGCTCATCCTGGAGCCGATGGGGTCAGCCCCAGCTACACCATAGGCACTAGGGGCCAGGAAGGTGCAACTCCCAAGGGCATCAGAGTGCTGCGGATGGGAAAAGGGTGAGTGGAGGCTGGGCTGATGGCCCCACCTGGACTCAGGTTCAGCTATGACGAGGCTGTCCCCCAGCAGGCCAACCCTTGCCCTCAGTCACCTCCCAGCTGAGATGGCCTTGTAGCCCCAAGCCTGGCATCCTCTGTCACTGCTTTCCAGCTGCCTGGGTCGGGGACGGAGGTCCCATGGGTCAGGGATGGAATGCAAAGGCTTGTCGAGGGGATGATTCAGACCGACTGAATGCTGGGCTGGGGTGGGGATGGCGACACTGTGGCGACTCCCCGAGGCTTAGTGGAGAAGGACTGGCTTTCACTTTCAGCAGAGCACACTGCAAGGCCAGAGTCTACAAATAGCTGGGCCTCCCAAGAACTGGGTGACTTCACCTGGGTCATTCCGCAGTGATGGGTGGTGGCAGCCGAGAGGAAGTGGGAGCTGGCACGCAGCCCACCCGCCCAGTCCTGCCGCCCAAACTCTGCGCTTCTGACTCTCGGCTATTCCTTTAATACATGTGTCTTTCTGGGAAACTGACAGAGCTTCTGGAAAGGAGCAGAAGTATAAATAATAAACAGCTGTGCTTTGAAGAGTTCGAGTGGACAGCCCAGGCTCTGGGATGTGGTGGCCGTGACCGCAACTCTAGTATCTTCCTGGGAGTACAGGCCCCAGGGAGAACTGGGTTCGAATCCTTGTGCAGTCACTGCTAGCTGTGTGAGCTTGGACAAGGCCTTGTGTCTCTGGGCCTCAGTTTCTCTGTCTATAAAATGATAATACCAGCCGGGTGTGGTGGCGCACTATTGTAATCCCAGTACTTGGGAGGCTGAGACAGGAGGATCTGGGTTCGTGACCAGCCTCAGCAACTAGAGGCCCTCCGCACCTTGGTGAGACCCTGTTTCAAAATAAAAAAATAAAAAATAAAAAAGAGCTGGGATGTGGCTCAGAGGTAGAATGCCCCTGGGTTCCATCCCAGACCACAAAATAAATAAATAAATAAATAAATAAATAAATAAATAATGATAATACCAGCTGGGCACGGTGGCCCATGCCTGTAATCACAGTACTTGGGAGGTTGAGACAGGAGGATCACAGGTTGGAGGACAGCCTCAGCAACTTAACGAGACCCTGTTTCAAAGTAATAAAATAGGGCTAGGGGGTGTAGCTTGGAGGTAGAATGCCCCCGGGTTCAATCCTCAGTACCTCCCCCCCAAAAAACCCATAAGACCCTAACTTTGCCAGGGTCGTCACAATGACTGAAACCACACATGCAAAGTGGTCACCAATGAGCTCAGAAAGGGCAAATCCCCACTCTCTTGTCCCAGTGACAGAGTCAGGGGGGCCTCCAGTGGAGGTTGGTGTGGGGAGCAGACCGCCAGGGTCATGGAGCAGGGGCCTGGAGGCGAGGCTAGGCTGCAGCAGGGTGAAGAAAGCCCAGCCCAGAGTGGCCAGCGACTCACAAGGCCACCGATATGAGAGCGCAGCCCTTGGCAGACACGGCACTGAGGATGGCGCCAAGCCCAAGGGCGCTCTGGCCACACAGGTGAGCATGGCCAGATGGCTCTGGAGCCTGTGGGTCCAGTCTCCTGGTTTACAACTGGAGAGTGGGTGTGGTGGCGCACGCTTCTAATTCCAGTACATGGGAGTATCACAGGACAGGAGGATCACAGGTTTGATTGAGGTCAGCCTCAGCAACTTTGCAAGATTCTCAGCAACTTAGCAAGACCCTGTCTCAAAATAAGCTAGAGGTGTAGCTGGGAAGTAGAATGCCCCTGGGTTCAATCCCCAGTACCAAAAAACCCCCCAAAACAAAAATCCTGGGGAAACTGAGGCTCAGCAAGAAGCGGGAACTTGACCACATACATGGAGGTGGCAGAGCCTCAGCCTGAGCGAGTCCTTCTCATCTCATTCTTCCCCAATCCAGCAAAGGTCTCAGGGCCCTGGAGTGGGCATAATGGGGGACACAGAGCACCCTCTGAAGGGCAGGGAGCATTACCTGCTGAAGGCCAGCAGGAAAAGGACTGAGGGGTGCACTGCTGAGGATGGGCCTTCCCAGGGGTGCTGGAGCAGGGTTCCTGAAACTGGGTAGGGGGTCCCATTCAGAAGAAAGCCTGGGAGGAGGGGTCTCAGGAGAACAGGGTTCAGCTATAGCTCCTGTGCACCAGGCTTCGAGGCCTCAGGCAGTCTGTGCCCTCTATGAGCCTCAGTTTCCTCATATGTAAAATGAGGGAATTGGACAAGAGCTCTCTGGGGCCACCAGGGCCAGCTGGAGGCCTCCTTGGAGAAATGCATACCTTGGAACTTGAGGGCGCACTTTACAAAACAAAACTAGAACAGGGAGCTGAAGGCGATACTATTGGGGTCTTCATTGCCCCTACCTGCCTCCACCCTGGGCTCTCTTCCTCCAGATGTCTGCGGGAGGAGGGTCCTAGGAGACGCCCTCCTCCGGCTGGGCCTAGTGTGGGAGCTGGAATGGGGGGGATCTCAGAGAGTGCGACCAGGGTCTGCTTTGGTTTGGGGTGCAGAGAAGCCTGGTGGTGAAGAACAAGGTTGTTCTCTGGCTTTGTGAGCAGCTAGAAAGGCCTCAAGCCGGGCATGGTGGCGCATGCTTGTAATCCCAGTACTTGGGAGGCTGAGACCAGAGGATCCAGGTTCACGGCCAGCCTCAGCTACTTAGTGAGGCCCTCCGCAACTTAGTGAGACCCTGTTTCAAAATAAAGAATAAAAAATAGGGCTGGGGGCATAGCTTGAAGGTAGAATGCCCCTGGGTTCAATCCCCGGTACCGCAAAAACAACAAAACAAAAAAACCCCAGAGTTAAAGCCTCTGTCCCTGTCTCATCACTCAACAAAGATTTCTTCCTTTGTGTGTGTGTGTATGTGGGGGGGTAGTACTGAGGATTGAACCCGGGGTGTTCTACCTCCAAGCTACACCTCCAGCCCTATTTTTTATTTTGAAACAGGGTCTAAGTTGCTGAGGGCCTCACTAAGTTGCTGAGGCTATCCTTGAACCTGTGATCCTCCTGTCTCAGTCTCCCAAATACTGGGATACAGGCATGTGTCACCACACCCACCTAACAAAGATTTCTTGAGCATCTATTAGGTGCTAGGCCCTGTCCTGGGTGCTGGGGACATCTGTGTAAAAAAGATCTAAGAGCCGGGCATGGTGGCGCATGCTTGTAATCCCAGTACTTGGGAGACTGAGACAGGAGGATCGCAGGTTTGAGGACAGCCTCAGCAAGTAGAGAGAGTTTCATCAATCTAGTGAGACCCTGTTTCAAATTAAAAATTAAAAATAGGGCTGGGGTTGCAGGTCAGAGGTAGAATACCCCTGGGTTCAATTCTCAGTACAAAAAAAAAAAAAATCTAAGGAAGCCAAGTGTGGTGGCACCTGACTGTAATACAAGTACTTGGGAGGCTGAGACAATAGGATGACAGGTTCGAGGCTCATCTCAGCAAGTAAGTGAGACCCTGTTTCAAAATAAATAAAAAGGGCTGGGGGTGTGGCTTGGAAGTAGAACGCCCCTGGGTTCAACCCCTGCAAAAAAAAAAACAAAAAAAAAAAAACTAAGGGACCAAGGGTATATCAGTGGTAGAGACCATGCTTAGCATGTGCAAGGCCCTTGGTACCATCCCCAGCACTATGAAAACAAACAAACAAATACCCAAATCCCTGCCCTTGTGGGGGTGTGGCACCCTCCATTCTAGGGAATACCAGGGAGACAAATATAATAAATTAAATGAATGATAGAGTCTGGGCCATAATGGGAATAAAGAGCTAGGTAAAAGATCTAGGGAATGTGGAATGTGGGCGGATGGGTTTCACATTTAAATATTGAGGTCAAAGCTGGGCATGGTGGTGTAGGCCTGTAATCTCAGCTACTCATAAGGCTGAGGCAGGAGAATGGCAAGTTCAAGGCTAGCCTGGGCAACTTAGCAAGACCCTGTCTGAAAATAAAAACTATGAAAAGGCTGGGGACATAGCTCAGTGCGTAAGGCTCTGGGTTCAATCCTCAGTACTTAGGGGGAAAAAAGGTGGGTCCCTGTGCCTTGGGAGGGGGTACAGGAAAACCAATCGGGGTTGCTATAGCCATGCAGTGAGAAGAGGCCCTGTCAGTGGAGCCAGGACCACTCGGTTGCTGAGTTAGCTCCTGCTCTTGCCCACCCGCCCGGGCCCCACGGGACAGAAGCACTCGCACAGCCTTGCTCTCAAGGGTGCCACAGGCAACAGGTGAGGGGACGCAGGTGGACATGTGGCTGTTGGAAGAGCTCAGTTTCAAGTCCTTCCCAGCACCTAAGATTCCATGACATCCCCGGCGCCTGAGGATGTCATGAGCCCTTGGGTGATAGCAGAGGGGAGAGTGACAGCTCCTTTTGTCATCAGGAAGTTGGAGAGGATGCCTCTCTACCTCCTGCATGAAGCAGCTGGCCTACGTCTTCTAATGAAGATGCTTGAGCGCTCTGACTTGTCACTCGAGGCATTTGGCTGTGGCTTGCACACGGTACACAGCTGCTAACAGCCAGGGGCCAGCACTGGAGATGGGCTTGGACACTGAAGACCTCAGGGGAGACGAGGGGTGCGAGTCTAGAGCAGGCCGGGGCAGGGCTGTGCTCTGTGAGCAAATGCCGCTTCAGCATTTAGGCTGCACATTCAACCTTCTGGTCCTTTGTTTACTAATAGGACAAAACCTACACTTGGGTATGCTGCCACCAAGTGCTGGCTGGTGACTCTGTCATGGGCATGTAGTCCCAAAATAGCATCTGCATCATAGATGGGTCTAACCACAGAGAAAAACAGGTTTTCTCTCCTCATTTAAATTTATATCATTTATTTATTTTTATTTTTGTGGTGCTGGGGGATCAAACCCAGGGTCTTGCACTTGCTAGGCAAGTGCTCTACCACTTAACTCTATCTCCAGCCCCAGTCACTTTTTTTTGAGGTGCTAGGGATTGAACCCAGGGGCATTCTACCTCTAATTTATACCCCCAACCCTATTTTATTTTTTATTTTGAAACAGGATCTCACTAGGTTCCTGAGGCTGTCCTCGAACCTGTGATCCTCCTGTTTCAGCCTCCCAAGTACTGAGATTACAGACATGTGCCACCGTGCCCAGCTACCCCAACCCAATTAAAAATTTTATTTATTTATTTATTTACTTATTTATTTGCGGTATTGGGGTTTGAACCTAGGAGCATTCTACCTCTGAGCTGTACCCCCAGCCCTATTTTATTTTTTATTTTGAAACGGGGTCTCACTAAGTCGCAGAGGACCTCACTAAGTAGCTGAGGCTGACCGCGAACCTGCGATCCTCTTGTCTCAGCCTTCCAACTACTGGGATTACAGACATGTGCCACCATGCCCAGCTACCCCCAGCCCATTTAAAAAAATTTTTTTTTTGGCAGTACCAGAGATTAAACCCGGGGCCATTCTACCTCCGGGCTACACCCCCAGCCCTATTTTTTATTCTTTATTTTATTTATTTATTCTTTTTGAGGTACCAGGGATTGAACCCAGGGGCGTTTTACCTCCGAGCTACACCCCCGGCCCTAATTTTTATAGTTTATTTTGAAACCGGGTCTCACGAAGTTGCGAAGGGCCTCACTAAGTAGCTGAGGCTACCTGGATCCTCCGGTCTCAGCCTCCCAAGTACTGGGATTACAAGCGTTCGCCACCACGCCCTGCTATTTTTTATTCTTTATTTGGAAACAGAGTCTCAGTAAGTTGCAGAGGGCCTCACTAAGTAGCTGAGGCTGAACATGAATCCGGATCCTCCAGTCTCAGCCCTCAGCCTCCCACTTTTTTTTTTTTTTTTTTTTTTTTTTTTTTGCGGTACAGGGGATTGAACCCAGGGACATTCTACCTCTGAGCTACACCCCTAGCCCTATTTTATTTTTTATTTTGAAACAGGGTCTCACTAAATTGAAAAAGAGCTCACTAAGTAGCTAAGGCTGGCCACCAACCTGTGATCCTCCTGTCTCAGCCCCCCCAAGTACTGTGCGCCACCACACCTGGCTTAAATTTTTTTATTTTGAAACAGTTTTGCAGCCAGGCGTGGTGGTACACACCTGTAATTCCAGTACTTGGGAGGCTGAGACAGGAGAATTGCAGGTTCAAAGCTAGCCTCAGCAAGTAGTGAGACTCTCATCAACCTAGCGAGACCCTGTTTCAAAACAAAAATAAAATAGGGCTGGGGGTGTAGCTCAGAGGTAGAATGCCCCTGGGTTCAATCCCCAGTACCACAAAAAAAAAAAAGTCTTGGTGGAATCCATCACATGTATGTACCCTGGTCTAGTTAACCTGCCCTAACTGAAGGCCATTAGGTTTTTCCCTGTTTCTTTCAGGATTGAACCCAGAGGCATTCTTACCTCTGAGCTACACCCCCAGCTTCTTTTTTCTTTTTGATAGTACTGGGGACTGAACCCAGGGCCTTTCTACCTCTGAGCTACAACCCAGCCCTATTTTATTTTGAAACAGGGTCTCACTAAGTTACAGAGGGCCTCCCTAAGTTGTTGAGGCTGGTCTTGAACCTGAGATACTTCTGTCTCAGCCTCCCAAGTACTAGGATTACAAGCTTGTGCCACCATGCCCAGCTTTATTTTTGTTTTGAAACAGAGCCTCACTAGGTTGCTGAGAGTCTTGCTAAGTTGCTGAGGCTGTCCTCAAACCTGTTATCCTACAGTCTTAGCCTCCCAAGTACTGGGATTACAGGCCTGCACCACCCAGCCTGGCTCCTGTGTGTACTACAGTAGGTAACTGGTGTCTACCTTAAGGGCCCATTTAGGCACCCTGTGTGTCCAGCCCTCATTAGCCCATAGCCTCCTTCTGTAAGAAGGAAAATTCAGCTCCTTCCAGTTCTTCTCTAGGCAAACTCCAGAGAAGCTCCTAGAAAGACAGTGTTTTACTGTCTGCCAAACTGAGTTAGAATCTCACCTAACCTCCTTAAACTCTCTGGACTTCATGATCACATGTACAAAAAGCAAAGAAACCTCTCAGGTTGCAGGGAGTTAAAGGACACAGAAAGCCGGGCGTGGTGGCGCACGCTTGTAATCCCAGTACTTGGGAGGCTGAGACGGAGGACCCTCGTTCGCGGCCAGCCTCAGCTACTTAGTGAGGCCCTCTGAAACTTTGTGAGATCCGGTTTCAAAATAAAGGATAAAAAATAGGGCTGGGGGTGTAGCTCGGAGGTAGAATGCCCCTGGGTTCAATCCCCGGTACCGCAATAAATAAATAAATAAATAAATAAATAAATAAATGACACAGAGTGGGTTGTAAATGGTCACACAGGAGTTAGCCATTATAACCAGACCGCAGCTGTTGGTGGTCTTCCACAAGCCTTACACAGAGACGACTCCATATTGGTTACTCACATATAATCTGTAGGGGACTGGGGAAAGGGCTAAAAATATGACAATAAGGGTCTCGCCCTTCTGCTCGGTCCCTGCCCTCATTTTCCTCACTTTTTCTGGCCTTCTTGGGCACTTAGGTAAAGAATAGGCCTGGTGTGGTGGCACACATATGTAATCCCAGTATTTGGGAGGCTAAAGAGGATTCAAGGTTCGAGGCCAGGTCTCAGCAACTTAACGAGGCCCTCAGTAATTTAGTGAGACCCTGTTTCAAAATAAAAAATAAAATAGGGCTAGGGGTGTAGCTTGGAGGTAGAATGTCCCCGGGTTCAATCCCCAGTTTCACGGGGGGGGGGGGATGGAAACCCTTGGGTAATGTCATTCCTTCATGCCAGCCATTACGTTAAGCACTATCCAGGCCTCAATTTTCTTATCCGAAAGAGTTGGAATTATGCTTCTCAACATGAAGCGATGACATCTTATTCGGGACAATTCTTTGTGCGGGTCTGTTCCCCCGCACAGCGAAAAATGTTACTCCTCTAAACCCCTGGGATTCTATTTTGTCACTGGAAGAGACCAAAGCCGCACCCCCCTTGCCCCGCACACTTCGAAATGACCCCTAGGGGGCATTATCGGCCTCCATTGAGAACCCCTGCCCACTTCCTAGAGGTCTGGGAAATGGAGAGGCCCATTATCTGCTCGGTCACTGGCTGATTCAGGATGATTCCGAGGCCCCACATGAGCAGGAAGTGGTCCTGTATCCAGGGAACAGAGCCATCCACTAGCCCCGGATGGGCTCGTCAACACCCTTGGGGCTCTTGGCTCTGGCTCCTGGGTTAGGACCCCTTCGCAGTTACCCCCACCCTGCCAAGATGCAACTCAGGAATTTCAGGCTCCCGTTCCCGGTCGAGTCCTTGGCTCCTGGGGAGGATGAAGCGCTGGGGATTTTGCCCTTGTCCCCCAACCCTCAGCCCTCGGGAAGCGAAGAGTTAAGGCAGGAAGCCGCGCAGCCCTCCCAGCACCACTAGAGGGACCACCGCTGCTACTCCGCTGACGGCCTAGCGGTCACGTGGTAGTGAGGGCGGGACCAAACGAGGAAGCCACCAATAGGCTGCGCTGTCTGTGGGAGTGATAGCCAATAGGAACAGGGAGCAGGGTCCCGGGACTAGAAGAAACAGCGAGCGGGAGGGGGGTACGGGACCATGGGGCTTTTGACCATTCTGAAGAAGATGAAGCAGAAAGAGCGGGAGCTGCGACTGCTCATGCTGTATCCTTCGGGACGCCGGAGCCGCGAGGGTAGCGGGGCCCCGCCGGGTGGGCGGTGCCAGGCGCCCCCTGCCGGGCGCGGACGCTGACGCCCGGCCCGTACCAACTGCCCATTGTGCGTCACGCACGTGGGCCCTACCAATCGCTGCGGCGGGGGCCGGGGTCAGGCCGTACCACCGGCCGGGCGGGGGCTCGGTTCTAAACGCCCAAGGTGCGGCCTGGCGGCGGCGCGGCGCGGCTAGTGTGGGGTGCCCCTGGTGTGGGGAAGGCGGGGTTCGGCGGGGACTCCAACGTCTCCAGCTGTCGGTGTGGCTGGAGCGTGGGCCGCTGTCCGGCCCGGCTCTGACCTCCACCCCCCGTCCGAGAGTGTGGCGTCCCGGCCCGGCCTCGAGGCTGGAATCCTGGGGGCGTCCGGGCGGCCCGGCTCCCGGGGATGGGTGTGGACTCCGCCGTCGGTGGCCAAACTGTCATCTCCGCTGTTCGGCGCCCGTCGCTGTCCCCCAGCCGGGGACTCGTAGGCCTGAGGGCCCCACCAGCTTTCGGACTCCCGTTAGCGGGCGCCTGCCCTCTTTGCCCTGCGCGGTGCAGGCCCGGTGGGGAATCTGCGATCCAAGAGCTGGGCTGGCCTCACCCGCCTGGTAGGGGAGAGAGGACATTGATGTGCACATGTAACTTAAAAATAAGATTGGAGCCGGGCGTGGTGGCGCACGCTTGTAATCCCAGTACTTGGGAGGCTGAGACAGGAGGATCACAGGTTCGCGGCCAGCCTCAGCTACTTAGTGAGGCCCTCCGCAACTTAGCGAGACCCTGTTTCAAAATAAAGAATAAAAAATAGGGTTGGGGGTGGAGCTCGGAGGTAGAATGCCCCTGGGTTCAATCCCCAGTACCGGAAAAAAAAAATAAGATTGGCATCTTGTTTTAAAGAGCTCTGAGAAAGGCACAGAGAACCTGCTCATTCAATAAATACTTAGTGAGCGCCTGCTATGTGCTAGGCACTGGCCTAGGGGCTGTGGCGAAACAGCAAAACAAAACCCTGCCTTCATGGAAATTCTGTAATGCAGGGGAGAAAAAGATAATATAGCAAATAGGTAAAATGAATGGAGAGGAAAGCAGTTTAGGGTGGTCAAAGAAGGCCATAGAAAGGGACCATCAGGTAAAGACGGAAAGGGAGGCGAGGGATGGACCGTGTTGATACAGGGAAAACTTTTAAGGCAAATGCACCACAAGTGCAGAGCCCTGGAGGAACACAGCTGCTGTGTTTGGCTGAATGTCAAGAAGGCATGTGTGGCTGGAGAGGGTGACAGGTGACAGGGAGCCACAACACTGGGGTCTTCGGTCCTTGGCTTTCCCTTTAAGTGAGAAGCGCAGAGGAGAGGCCCTGAACTGAGACCAGGTGGGCAGCTGCACTGATACAGGTGGGATAGAATAGTGCCTTGGACTCGGAAGTACTGAGGTCACGGAAGTAGGGGGACATTGTGACAGTAGGGCCAGCAGGCATTGCTGCTAGACTGGATGTGAACAGTGCGAGAGGAAGTGGAGTCAAGCCTGACTCTGGTGACGAACCACTTATTGAGAGGGGAAGAAAAGACAGGAGGGAAGCCGGGTGTGGTGGCGCACGCTTGTAATCCCAGTACTTGGGAGGCTGAGACAGGAGGATCCAGGTTCGCAGCCAGCCTCAGCTACTTAGTGAGGCCATCCGCAAATTAGTGAGACCCTAGCCGGGCATGGTGGCGCACGCTTGTAATCCCAGTACTTGGGAGGCAGAGCCTGGAGGATCCGGGTTCGCAGCCAGCCTCAGCTACTTAGTGAGGCCCTCCACAACTTCGTGAGACCCGGTTTCAAAATAAAGGATAAAAAATAGGGCCAGGGGTGTAGCTTGGAGGTAGAACGCCCCTGGGTTCCATCCGTGGTACCACAAAAAAAGAAAAATTAGTGAGACCCTGTTTCAAAATAAAGAATAAAAAATAGGGCTGGGGGTGTAGCCCAGAGGTAGAATGCCCCTGGGTTCAATCCCCAGTTCTGGAAAAAAGAAAAAAAGACAGGAGGAGCAGCTTCCCAGGGAAGGTGACAGCTCTGAGCCTTGTTTTGGCCACATGAGGTGACTCTGACACATCCTAGGAATGCCTAGGCTTCTGGATATGACGTCCAGGGGAGCGGGTGGGTGGGAGGCATCAGCATATAGATGGTATTTGAAGCCCTGATCCTGGAGGGGCTCAGCTAGGGAGTGTGTGTGGACAGAGAGGAGAACCAAGGTGCACAGATGCTGATAAGTCAGAGGATGAGGAGTGGCCAGGGAGGAGACCCAGGCTGGGGCGAGTTGGGGAGGAGGCCACTCTGTCAGGTCCTGCAGGTGAGGGCCACGGCCTACTAGAGAGCGGTGGGGAGGTTTCAGGAATCAACCTTGGCCAGTGTGGGTTTGGGAAGCAGTAGGAGCCACAGCCTGCTGGGATTGGGTTTAAGAGCAGGGAACCAGGTGTGGTGGCACACGCCTATATTCCTAGTTCTTGGGAGGCTGAGACAGGAAGATTTCAGTTTTGAAGCCAGCCTCAGCAACTTAGACTCAGCAACTTAGCAAGACCCTGTTACAAAATAAAAAAAGGGCTGTGCCGGGCCTGGTGGCACACACTTGTAATCCCAGTACTTGGGGGTCTGAGACAGGAGGATCGCAGGTTCACGACCAACCTCAGCTACTTAGTGAGGCCCTCCGCAACTTAGTGAGACCCTATTTCAAAAAATAATAAGCCGGGCATGGTGGCACATGCTTGTAATCCCAGTATTTGGGAGGCTGAGACAGGAGGATCACAGGTTCGTGGCCAGCCTCAGCTACTTAGTGAGGCCCTCTGCAACTTAGTGAGACCCTGTTTCAAAATAAAAAATAAAATAGGGCTGGGGGTATAGCTCAGAGGTAGAATGCCCCTGGGTTCAATCTCCAATAACTGCAAAAAAAAAAATCTAAAAATATATTTTAAAACTTAG
>PVJS01038494.1:0-19380 GCA_004027185.1 Glis glis
CTGCAGTCAACATAATGTCTGAAATAAATGTATAAATAAATAAATGGGTGAAAGCATGAAGAAGAGAATCAACCAACTACAGTTAAATTACTAAATAAAAAAGGAGCATAACCTCTTATGTTGTAGGGGATGCTCTAGGTTCTAAATGGGGGATACTTGTCTGGGAGGCTTATCTGAGTTTTCATTTTGAACCCAAATGCCCTTTCTTCTCTGAATGTTTTTCACTCTATAGCTTCTCAGTTCTTTCTTCCTTGTTCAAGGAAACCTGTGCCTCTAAAATAATAGCTGAGTGTAGTAGAAATAAATGGGAATTGAGGAATTAATTTTCAAATTCTTCTGCACCACGGATTTTAATGAGAGTTAAAACAACCCCAAAGATGTCCTGTCCAGGCTTCTCTGTGCTGCTTCTGTAATCGCTACCACCACCTGCCCCAAATCCTCAAACGCTCCTATTGATAGCACTTTTGCCCCATGAATGTAATTGCTGCTGTGGTCATTTGTTTTTAAAGTGCTTAGATCTACATTGAGAACAACAAGACAAAAGGGCTGACCTGGCTTTGGGAACTACCATGGGGTGTCTTAGCTTCCTGAGAACCACTGCACTGAGTACATTATAGAAAAGCAGGCCAGCGTTCCCTTAACTCCTCCCCATAACCTGTCCTGGTGGCCACACGTAGGGAAGCACTGCACGGTGCTGCCCCACCCCACGGAACCACAGAACTGCACCACTTCACCCGCTCCACAGGCTTTTGGACTCTTCCTTGGACCCCGGACACGGCACTGTCCACTGCTGTTAATGCCACCAATGAATCCGACTCTACTGTCATGTTAAGACACACAGTATGGCTTGGAGAATTTGCCTATGTATCTGAAGACAGAAGAACCTAAAAGGTCATTTAAAAAAGAAAAGATTGTATGAGACAGAACTGTTCAGAGGCAGCTGCTTTGACCGCCTCCGTCAATCAGAAGAAAATTCAGCGGTGATGTGTAAGTGTGTCTCACCTGGAGCTGGTTGCCACAATTTTCTTTAATATTCAGGCACACGGAGTCAGACACTAATTCCACTGTCTGCTCTCCTGTGACGATGTAATAGACCAGGAGCCGGGCTGAAGGAACCATGTTCTGTGTCACTGGAATGTTAATACTTTGAAATGATGAATCTAGAACTTTCTCCGTTGTGCCAAAGTGTACAATTTTGCCCCTGGATGAAATCTAAAAATAAACAGTGGCATAGACAATAAGTACACAAACAAAAACTGTCCTTCAGGATGGAACTTGGACCTAGCACAAAAATATGTTAAAGAAAAATAAGTTCATATATATATATGAATATATATATATATATATATATATATATATATTCCTACTATGTGCCAAGAACTTTCACATTTATTTAACTCCTTTAATTCTTATAGTACACCAGTCAGATAGGAATATTTACTCCCATTGGACACATTCAAGTTCAGAAACTAATTAAAAGTCAGACTGATTTCAGTTTAAAAGGACAAAATGAGGAAATGAAAGAGCTCAGATTTGAGCCCAGATCTGGTAGAAGTCTCGCACTGTCTCTTCAACATCCTTCGTTTCCTTGATTTAAAAAAAAAAAAAAACTGATGAGTGGTGCACAGCTATAATCCCAGATACTTTGGACACTAAGGCTGGAGGATCGCAATTTAGAGAAACCCTGTCACAAAGAAAAAAAAATTAAAAGATCTGGGGATGTAGCTCAGTGGTAAAGCACCCTGGCTTTAATTCCCAGTAATGAAAAAAATGTAAATGGACTGCATATTAGGAGATTATGTTTTAAATTCATGGATTAGATTCTCAATTGGAGATTTAAAGTTAAAAAAAAACCCACATGAGGCCAAAATGTCTTCAAAGTTTCCTTAAACTGTCCTTAGAGAACAGAATTACATACATGGTTTTGTTATGCAATTCACAAGAAGTATCCCTAATTATTTAATAGTCAATATTTTTAATGGTCTTCATTAATATTTTTGTATTTCTTCCTCAAAAATGTTGAAAAATCCATCACCACTGGTCTGACCACTGAAAGAATTCATTCTGCTTCTTTGGCCCTGGTCAGCAGCCCTTGGCGTTTTTGCACATTCTTTCCTAAGTTTCACCAACTGGCTTGATTGATCCACCTCCTGTTTAATGGAAGCGATACAACAGGGATGTCGCTGGCTGCAGAACTGGAACAGGTACGACTGACTCAACACTTCAGAGCAGGATTTGGGACCCTGTTTTTATGCCAGTTCAATATGCAGACTTTTGAACATGTTGAAGGCATATAATTTTGGGCTGTGAAATAGAGCAGAGGTGCTGTGATTTCATCAGGATCTCTTTGGTGAAAAGAGGTATCAGCTTAGAAACCAGAGGTCCTCAATTTAAATTTTTAAAAATCCTCTTCTGAACTAAGTGACCAGGCAGTCATGTAACCTCTCTGTCCCTCAGTTTCCTCATCTGTGAAATGGTCATGGAAATCATGTCCTATCTCAATGGCTTTTGAAAAGCTGATATTCGAATGAGATGATATTCTTAAAAGTGCTTTGTAAATAAAATTGTAAGGGATCATTCTAAAGCTTCCTTACAGATAAGCAACGGAAAATGTTCCAGGTGGGGGGATAAGATGTAAACCTGTCATTACTGTATTTACCAAGTAATTATAGTGAGTTATTTTGTCAATATATGGACTTTGGGAGGTAACAGTAATATTCAGCTGTTCTCCCACAAGCAAAGGTCTATAATTTCCAGTCTGACCAATATACAGGTAGCTCTGGCTGGGGGATGAGTATGCCATGGCTCCGTACTCTTGGCTGGCCTGCTTTTCTTCTGGAAGACCTGGGGCATCAGTTTTGACCTGACAAGAAAAGTTTCAAAAAGACATGTAGACTGTGAGTCATGCTTTCCGCAACACATAATCTTGAAATTCTTTGTTTTATAAATTTCTAAATTTCACAATAAGCCAATGCTAAAGAAAAAAGAAACCTCTATTGTTCCACTGTTTGTATAGCTGTGATATCAAGAAACAATACACAGATTAAAGAAAATAATGATGAGATTATGTTGGTGGTAGAAAAGTCTGGTGAAAGGAAGAAACAGATGCTCCAGGAGAGAATTTAGCATCCTTCCTGAAGTATCGTGGTATCTGGGGACTGCTCTTCCTAGGGGATAAGATGTTAGGAACTGAGGGTCAAAGGAAGTGGTGGGAGTTAGCACTAACTCTTGAGGAGTTGGGGACAGGAGTTATGAGGGAATACCACAAACACTATCTGGCCTCGTTTCTATGTGAAGAAGTGACACAGAGGGGTGCTCATAAAGAGGGCGGGGCCAAAATGATACCATGGCAGGAATGTCTGCTCAGACAGCAGAAACGTACTGTACTGGTTTGTATTTTGCGTTGCTGTTTAATAATGTGGATAACTTATCTAATCAAAAGACACCTTGGGAACCTCCATTTCTTCAGCCACAAAATGGCAAAGATAATATTCTCTAACTCATCTTGTTGAGTAAATGGGTATGAAATGTATTCCTCATAAAGCTCTTAGCACAGTACATAAATTCTTAGTAGATGACAGTGAATATATTCATGCAGTCGTTGACCAGTGTTGTTTATTTGGTTTAGGAATTTAACATTATTTGCTATGAGAGGAGACGATTAAACTCTAGAGTACAGTGGCTGGTGCATTTATGAAGAGAAGAAGGTTTCCACATTTGACCCTTTTGGGGCCCTCATAGGAGACAAAAGAGCATGCGTTGGAGGTGTGGGAGTGGGGAAAGAGGGTATTCCTTCCACTCATGTCCCCTGCTATACCTATTTCTAAAGCTTCTGGATTCTAATATAGTCTAATTGTTGTAAAAGAAAATAGTTCCCAGACAAAATATCTATAGATTTATCTTCACAATGCCCTAGCAGATTACCTCTCCTACACATTTGTTTTGTTTGAAAATAGTGGAATCATTCATTGGACTCATGTATAAAATCTGCCACATCTGTTCTTCACACTCGCCAAAACATACAGTCAAAAGAACACATCACCCTAGAAAATACAGCAGGAGAATTCAGCTCACTTTAAACTCCAGTTCTGTCACTCCAGATGGGAGATTAACCACAAACGAAGCCACTCCGTCACTGAGATGTGTAACGCTTTTCTTTGAGTCCAGGTCAGTTGTCTCTTGGTTTGCATCGACTGCTTGTGCATTCAGGGTTACGGGGACCCCGCCTACCACCTGGTCCAAGGAATCCTTCACCTGCACCTGTTTGTCAGAACAATTCAAATCCATGTCAATGACTCACTGTGTCGTTTAAAGAATAACAATTCTGAAGTCGTTTTTCTGCCTTTCCACCAATGTAAAAATTATGTTTAATTCAGTAAGAAGTGTGTTGTTGACTTATAGAAAGTTTAAATTCTCTTTATCATTCTTGAATGGATCCCCCCATATATCAGCCAGACTCAGAGCACGAATATCACTTCCTTATGTCAGATAAAGAGGTGTGACAAGATCTACTGCGATCCAAATTCTGCATTTCTTTGAATGTTTTAGGACTGAACAAAAGAGAAAATGAAGCAACGACTTCTGGCAATGATTCTATGGATATGAGGAACAACACACAGATACATTTTTCCACTTAACCTCACCTCTCACCACTGTGAATAAATATATATATACATACACACATATATGCATATATAATTATATATATAATATATGTAATTTCCACAAAGATATCTCTTGTATCATTTCATTTTTATATATAAGATAAATAGATCTTAAATTTATATTTTATATAATACTATTATATTGTATGCATTTGTATTCAAAATTACTGATTATTATATATTGTGTATATATGTAAGCATGTCCAAAGCTTGCTTTGGCCTTCATATATCTTGCTCTCTTAAAAGCCAATGACACACTGTATGTAATAAATAACACTTTTTGGGGGGATGGTACTGGGAATTAAACCCAGGAACACTGTACCTCTGAGCAATACTCCAGCCCTTTGTATTTTGAAACAGGGTCTGACTAAGTTGCTGAGGGCCTTGCTAAATTGCTGAGACTAGACCTGCAAATCCTCCTATCTCAGCCTCCCAAGTACTGAGATTACAGGTGTGCACCACCACACCTAGGAAATAACACATTTTAACTACAGTTTTCCCTCAGTATCCATGAAGGACTGGATACAGGACACCCCATAAATACCCAAATCTGAGCATGCTCAAGTCCCTTATAGAAAATGACACAGTACTTACACATAATCTAATACCTAATATGATATAAATCTTATGCACATAGTTGCTATACTGTATTCAGGGAATTGTAACAAGAAAAAAAAAACTCTGTACAGGTTCAATCCGTAGGTGGTTGAACCCACATGTACAAACACCATAAATATAGAGGGATGACTGTGTACTTGAGTCTTAAAAGTAATATGTTTTCAGCCAGGCATGGTGGCACATGCCTGTAATCCCAGTACTTGGGAGGCTGAGACAGGAGGACAGCCTCAGTAACATAGTGAGACTCTCAGCAACCTGGCAAGACCTTGTTTCAAGCAAAAAATTTAAAAAAGGCTGGGGGTATAGCTCAGAGGTAGAAAATTCCTGCTTTCAATCCCCACTACCACACACACATCCACACAAAAAGTACTATGTTTTCAAGATAAAACAATATATGATAGGCTTTCTAAATTAAGGAAGAGAATAGAAATTTCTGTTTAATAAATATAATAGCATGCAATATAGAATATTATTTATGACAAAATATTTAATATAAAAGTAAATATACTAACACCTCAACTCTATATTATCAGATTATAAAAGAAAGTAGAAAAAGAGAGAAAAATTAAAGAGGAAGAAGGAAGCAAAAAATAAAAAAAAATAAAAGAGTCAGAGAAAGAATCAAAATGGAGAGGACAGAGAGCAACACAAAAGACTAGAGACCAGAGGTGTGCACAAAGACAACACAGAGCCGAAGTGAAAACCACAGCAACGTGTACTCAGAGGCACCAGAAGCAAAGAATGTGAGAGAAAGGGATCTATTGTCAAGGAATGATCTCTCCAGCCCAAGGCCTTCTAGGAACTTGCCACCAAATCATATGAGATGTTAGTATTTTTTGAGTCATATGTTTATGGGGTTTTATTTACACATAATGCTTATCCAGGAAATGCCTAACACAAAGCGATTTTGCTAAGTGCCGGCATCGCCCTTACTTGGTCGGAAGCACTCCCGTGGATGCAGCTGGCCTGCAGTTCCCACGCCTGTCTGCGTCCACAGGAGGGGTGACCTCACCCTCTCAGCTCCCTCTGTGACCTGCCTCTCCAGCTCCCTTCTCCTGTTCACCACCTCCATCTTTTCCAGATACAGAAAAGACCAGCACATTCAGCAGGGTCCCGGCCCTCCTACCTTGATAGAATATGGAATGCCAGGCTTCAGGAAAAGAGGAGTAGCAACCAAATCCAGCTTGTAGGGAGAGAGGACGTGTTTGACGCCAGGTACTTCTGCCCCTTCTGAAAATCCACCAAAGGAAACAGCAAACATCACGTCGACATGTTTACACGTCTAATGGCCTGTTCGGACAGCTTCCTTGCCTCTGTGACTGCACACACTCGCTCACTTGCTCGCTCCCTGCACTCATTCATTTCCCAGAAGTGAGGAGCACATGGTTCTTGGTTCAGAGGGGCAGTGAAGAGAAGAATTTAGACCTCAGGAGTTTCCAGAGAACCTCCATGTAGAAGGCGCACACATGGAGAGGCCCTTGCAGAGGCAGAGCTACAGTGCTGACTGAGGAGGGATGAGGAAGGACAGCAGTGTTCAGCAGTGGCCCGAGTTTCAGTTGAATGTGTTCAAGGGAGTGAGGGGAGAGGAAAAATCCAGGCCAGAGACTGAGCCTTACACCTGTTCACAGTTACATCACAGGGAATGGAGAGAAACAGACAAGAATCAGAAAAGGAGAGCTTGATGCAGAGAAAACCCTGAGCGTCCACTGGAAAGAACACAATTGTGATACCCTACAGCTAAAAACTAAGTTAAATACTATAATAATCTATGAAGCTCTGGTATCCGCAAGCTTTGTTCCAATATTCTATCCCTAAACCCATGTGTGTGGGGGGGGGTTACTTATGATACTGCAGCCAAACTGGATAATCAGCTATTCTCAGTGACCAAACTTCACTTTACGCCCTTCTCAGTCTGCCCTCTCTCTTGAAGGAGCCCCGCTTCACCCCACCCACCATCCCTGCCTCCAAGCCCTACTTCTCCTTCAAGACAGATCATCTTCACAACACTGTTCCTGGCTACCGGACAATCACTTGCCTTCCTCTGAAGACCAAGAACATCAAGTTCTTTGCTTAGAACACATAGGGAGTTCTCTCTTACAACAGGGTCCTTGGTTTACCATCTTATGCCTGATGTTTGTAAACCACTTGAGTGCTGGGGTTATGTATCATGTGTATTTGTAAGCCTATGTGTTTAGCCACAGTCTTTGAACATCTCATAAATAGTGCTTAAGCTAAATATATTTGAAATAATTGAGAAACAAAAATGGTAAAAAAAGAAAGAGAAATTAAAATAGTGTTGTAAACAATAGCCACGGTAAGGAATCTAAAGTAACCATCATTCTCTTAACATATATGGGCACCCGGTAAATGTGAGGTGCTCAATAACTGAATAATTACCTTAATTCATTATTCTGCCTTGAAATAAACTGGTCTAAGTCTTATTTTGCAGAAAAAATGAAATTTGGCTCAGTGTGGTTAAATTATTTCTTGAATATTAAGGCGTTTCAAAATAAACCTGAAGATATGAATGACATTTTTAATCAAGACATAGTAAAATAAAACAATTTGACTCAACTAGGAGTAGTAATTTATAACTATTAAAAATCATTAGAATTGTGTTAGAAGCCCTAGATAGATGTTAAGCATGCTAAGTAAGTAGAAGGAGTATCCTTGTAAGAAGGAGGAGAAAGAAGGGGATGAGGGGCAGAGGAAGAGAAGGAGGAAGAAAAGGAGGAGGAGGAGAAGGCTAATATTTATATGACAATGATTTTTTTTTGTACTGGGGATTGAGCCCAGGGGCATTCTTTCTCTGAGTTCACTCCCAGACCTCCCCTTTTAAAATTCTGAAACAGGATCTATGTTGCTGAAGGTCTTGCTAGGTTGTTGAGGCTGGCCTCCAACCTTCGATCCTCCAGTCTCATTCTCCTAAGTACTGGAATCATAGGAGCGCATCACCATGCCCAACAGCACTGACTTTTTGACAGATACTGCTTAAGTATTTTGCATATATCAATTCTCTGACCCTCACTCTAAGCCTATAAGTTATATGCAATTACTATATTCATTTTATTTATTTATTTATTTATTTATTTAGCAGTACTGGGGATTGAACGCAGGGGCATTCTACCTCTGCGCTACGCCCCCGGCCCTATTTTTTATACTTTACTTTGAAACCGGGTCTCACGAAGTTGCGGAGGGCCTCACTAAGGAGAGAGAGAGAGAGAGAGAGAGAGAGAGAGAGAGAGAGAACTGATACTGGCTGCGAACCCAGATCGTCCGGTCTCTGCCTCCCAAAGTACTGGGATTACAAGCGTGCGCCACCACGCCCGGCTACTATATTCATTTTAGAAACATATTATTACCTCCAACTTTAGATGAAAGTCCTGAGTTTTACATCTGAAAGACTTTAGGAAGCATTTAGTTCAACTGCACCATTGGACAGGTGCAGATCAGAACAATGATAATAGTAATAACTTTCATTTGCATGGTACTTCAACAATCATTTGCGTGTGTGTGTGAGCATAGTGCTAGGGATTGAATCCAGGAGCATTCTACCTTTTTTTTTTTTTTTTTAGCTATAGCCCCAGACTGATTTTTATTTTTTATTTTGAAAGAGATCTCAAAATGCTGCTGAGAGCCTCCCTAAACTGCTTAGGCTGGCCTTGAACCTGTAGATACTCCTGACTCATTCTTCCAAGGATTGGATTACAGGCCCACATCACCAAGCCCAGCTTCATCAAACATTTTTATATACATCTCATTTTTGGTGTGGTACTGAGGACTGAACCTAGGAACATTCTACCACTGCACCCACAGACCTTTTTTGTTTTTATTTTGAAACAGAGTCTTAAGTTACCATGTACTAGACTCAAACCTGCTATCCACCTGTCTCAGCCTCCCAAGGACTGGCATTACGTGCATGTGTCACTGTGCCCAGGTCACATGATCTCTTTTTTATTTTAATTCTCTAGGAGAGAACACTGGTGTCCCAGATGTTCAAGCCAGATGGCCCGCAGAGCCACTGTGGATATCAACCAGGCAGTGTTAACCCATTTTTGAAGTTGAGAAACTAGGAACCAGAGGCTTGTCCAACGACATTACCATATTCCTTAATTTCAAAGTATGTGGTTCCAGTTGTTGAAAAGTCCTCTTTGTATTTAGCTTGAATTATCCACACACCATATCTGTGAAAGCAAAATATTTAAGATAACAGATGTTATCACATATTTTTAATTCATCCACAGGATAGCCAATCAATTCCTATTTTAAAGAAGTTGGAAGACATTTAGATCTATATAGTTTAAGTAGATGTTTTATTTGTGAGAGATTATCAAACAACATACAGAAATAGCCAAGCATTTTCAGGATTATAGCATTTGTTTAGTAATTGGTTTTTCATATATTTTAATTTTCCCAGGTATTTTAACTTCATATAGATTCATTAGCTTTGATTTGAAGAGCTAATAATAACTTGATAATTTACTTAATCCTAAAGCTTAAATATATTAGCATAAATACTAAATTCCACAATGTAGTAGAAAATCCATAATGTCTCTAGAATTAGGTAATATAGGTCAAGCCTATTTGGATGATAAAATTTGCATCTCACATAAATGAAATTCTGGTGGGAGACAGTATGGTTTGTTTAAAGACGAAAATGACCTGTTTTATTGATGACTTTCATTCAGAAATATTTACTGAACACTATATTAAGTGCAAGAGATAAAAAATGAACTAGATAGAAGAATGCTGGTCTTGAGAGTTAATAGTCCATGTGAATTCAAATTCTCACTTTCCCATTTACTACCAGGTTTGACTTGAGCAACTTACTTAACCTTCTTTGTGAAATGAAGAAAACTACCTACTTGCAGATTGGTTACATAGTGGATGTATGATAATATTAAGATGATTATGATTGTCATCATCATCATCATCAATTCAACGACATCTTTAGCAAGCACCTATTATATTGAAGTGCTGAGAACCAACAATGAACAATAATGACAAGACCCCTGCTCTCAAGGAATTTATAATCTAATGGGGGAATAAAAAGGCAGTAAATTAATAAATAAATAATGACATAATTGAGATAAGTGTCACAAAGAAAATTCACAAGATGCAGATAGAACGTGAGGAATACATTCAACCATGCCCACTCATTTTGCTGCAAATGAAATAATTTTGTCCTTTTTTATGGCTGACTAGAATTTATTGTGTGTATATCTTATAATTTTGTAATCCATTCATCTGTTGATGGACACCTAGGCTGGTTCCATAATTGGGCTATTGCAAATTGTGCTGTTATAAATATAGATATGCATGGATTACTATGGTGGTGTGGTTTCAATTCCTTTGGGTAGATGCCCAAGAGTGGTATACCTGGGTCATATGGTAGGTTCATTCCCATTCTTCTGATGGCCCTACAAACTGATCTCCAATGTGACTGCACTAATTTGCCATCCCACCAATGATGTATCAGAGTTCCTTCTTCCCCACATCCTCTCCAGCATTTATTATTGTTTGTGTTTTTAATTGCCATTCTAACTGGGGTTAGGTGAAATCTCAGTGTAGTTTTGATTTGCATCTCTCTGATTGCTAATGATGCTGAATTTTCACATATTGGAACTGAAGAATATTATGCTAAATGGAATTAGTCAGTCACAAAAAGTGAAAGGTCGGGTGTTCTCCCTCATGTGTGGAAGCCAGGGAGAAAATGGGATGAGGGAGGGACTCTAGACAAAGGAGGAGAAACCCTAGATGAGTGATAGAGGGGGCCTAAGGGAGGGAGGTGGGTGGGGAAAGAGACTCGATGAAGGAAACACTTCAATGGACATGATGTTCACACACAAGTTTATCAATGCCAATTTCAACCTCATGCACTGGGAGGGGGAGGGAGCCAGGTAGGAGGGCAGGGAGGGGAGGATCACCAAGTGCTATGAGCATGTATGTCTCTATCACTCGGAACTTCATCGTGATGTAGGTTACAATGTGCCAATAATTTAAAAAGACAAGGGTTAAGTACTTGCACTCAATAAATAGAAGTTAAGTCCTTGATTGTTAATAGATACTGATAGTTTTTGAGATATAGTAGTAATTATCAGTACCCCCTATTTGTGTTTGTATTTTGCAAGTAAGTAACAAGATAATCATTTATGGAATTTCTAATTAAAAAAAATCCCATGACCACGAATGGCCTCTCTGCAAAGACTGCATTTTCCCTGCGTCCTAAAGATAAGAAGTAGCTAGGCCTGCAAAGGGCAAGGGGAAGCACATTCTAAACAGGGGCAGCTGTTGGTACTGAGGCAGGAAAGTACTGGTCATGATAGACCCCCATGGCTGGCACATGGCTTGCCATGGGTAAGGTGGCATAAGATGAAGTTAAGAAATGGTCATAGTAGTAAAATGATAGGTTCTATTCTGTACTGTAGAGCATGCAGCATTCCTAGTAAGTACACAGTTGGTCAATTATCCAAATTATTTAAATCCACCAATTTTAATCCAAACTTTTAGAAAATGAATTCTTAGGACAGTGAGTGAATTAACAGCATATTCCCCTTTAGACAGCAGAGGGAAAAAGATTTTGGTTCAAAGTTACATTATAGCCATTTATTTTCTCTCCCCCCCCGTGTGTGTGTGTGTGTATATGTGTGTGTGTGTGTGTTACTGGGGATTGAACCGAAGGGTGTTCTATCTCCAAGCTACATCCACAGCCCTTGTTTTTTAATTTTTGTTTTGAAACAGGGTCTTGCTAGGTTGCTGACAGTCTCACTAAGTTGCTGAGGCTGTCATCAAACCTCATCATCTCAGCCTCCCAAGTACTGGGATTACAGGCATGCACTACCATGCCCAGCTACACCATAGCTATTTATATATGCCTTTGTCTTATACATCCTGCTCTGTTATAAATTCCTTGAAAGCAGGGATTGTGGATTATTCATTTCTATTTTGCACTTCTCATTCTATTGTGATTCACATATACCAGAATTATGTTCACTAAGTATGTATTACATCAGAACCTGTTTAATCATGTTTCAAAATCCTTTCATGTGAAGCCAAAGGAAGGAACTGGTTCTAAGTTATCCTGTCTTGGACTCTGCCTTCGTGTCGTCTATACAGACAAAAACTCTAGAGGACCCTGTTTTGAAGCACCCAGGACAAGGAATGGCATCATACCAGCCTTTTACAGACAGCCTATTAGAGTCCTTCAGAGGCAGGAGGTGATGCTACTGATGAAAAAGCCCAGGGACTGTTGTTTTTGCCTCTTCCCTATTTTTATTTTATATGTAAAGACAATGGATGAGAAGTATTGGAGATATCTTTTCTTTTCCTTTTTTTTTTTTTTTTTGGAGGTGCTGGGAATTGAACCCAGGGGCATTCTACCTCCAAGCTACACCCTCAGCCTTTCCCCACTTCCTTTTTATTTTGAAATAGGTTCTTGCTGAGTTGCTTAGGGTCTCACTAAGTTGCTAAGGCTGGCCCCAAATCTTCAATCCCCCAGTCTCAGCCTCCTAACTACCGGATTACAGGTGTGCATCTTGGCTTGGATATTTTTTTTTCTTTTTCTTTTGTGATAGAGAATTTCACTATTTATCCCAGCCTGACCCCCAAATCCTGGACTTAAGTGATCCTCCTGCTTTAGCCTTTCCAGTATCTGGGAATACGAGTTTTCCAAATTGGCTCTAGTATTGGAAAAATTTTTGGCTAGGAACTGACCCTAACTTCTCAGAAGACTAAAAAAAGACTTTTCATGTCCACATTTGTGACAACTTTTGTGAACACTAGGGGGCTCCATTTCACTGCTTATCTGCTTCAAACCCAAAAGTTCTCTGTGTGCTTTGTAGAGAAAACTTTATTAGCAAATATTTTTATATACTTAGGGTTAGATGGAATCTTGAAGTCAGGAAAAGAGATCATTCCAGTGTAATCGTTTTCTTCTACTATGTCAACTTCCAATCCTTCGGGATCCTTTGAATAAAAAAAAAACACCCATGTCTTGGTTCATTTTCTGTTACTCTAGGAGAATATCTGAGAATGAGTAATTTAAAAAGAACAGAGTTTTATGTGGGCTCAGAGTTCTGGGGGTTGGGAGGACCAGGAGGATGGGGTTGGCATTGGCCAGGGACCTGATCCTGTTTCATCTTAAGGTAGAAACAGCAGAAGGACAAGCAAAGGCTTGGGAGAGTTCCCTTTTATGACAAAGGGATTCCAGGAGAATTAACTCACTCCTAGGAGAAAGGCCTTAATTTTTTCAAAAGGGTGGAGCCTTCATTACCTAAATATGTCCCACTAGTCTCCACCCCTGACACTGCCATATTGGGAATTAAGGTGTTAGCACCTGAGCTGTCAGAGTCATATTCAAACCACAGTAGCCCTTTAACCACAGAAACCACAGTTAAAAATTTTTACCTGAATATATGATCATTCACCTACAGAACTATTGACCAACAAATGACCACTTTTTTTGGATTAAATATGAAAGACAAAATTCAATGAAATGTTATGGACGGCAAATAGAGTTTTGAGCCACTTCCCCTCCTCTTCTTGGATCCTCTCCCATCTCTCATCATTTAGAAAAGGTGCCCCTCACTATTGTGCAGTTAAGACATGAACCAATATGTAAATGACAAAAATTGACCAAATGTCGACTTAGCAGGCCTTATAAATACCGGAATCTACTTTTATATATGTTTATTGGAAACATTCCAAAGTAAATATTCTACCAATGGTAGTGATGAGATAGGATAGAAAAGATAGAAATATTAGGCAAAAAGGAGACATTGGGAAAATAGAGATTTAAAATTTTAAAAGTTCATAATCTAACTCCACCCTATAGGGTGTGTTCAGTCAGGCAGAAGCCTTAATGAATCCATACCCTTAATCACAATGGCTCCTCTCCACACCTGAGATGCTTAATGTAAATAGGGTGGGTGAGGAGGACAAAGGCCAGACCCCGCTGCCTATCTGTTGCCAGAAAGCAGGACTCAGAGGAAGTCCTGCCCTCTACTGTGGGACCCTACCTACCCCCTCCTATAAAAGAACCGCAAAAACACGCGGACGCTCTCTTGCTCACCTGGATGGATGGACGCGCGCAGGGAGACTCGCTCTCCCTTTCTTAGATGACCCCCAACCTGTATCCCCACCTTTTTAAGTTAATTAAAACCTTTGCCTTTTTCTGATGGCACGTGTTGAAATTCTCATTCATCATGGAAGCCAAGGACCCCTCAGAGTTAGCATGTTTCCCCACGACAGTAGTTTTTTAGCTAGGCATTTGATAAATGTACAGGATGGGTAATTTAAGCCTAACACAACCCTAAAAATGGCTTAACAAACTTGAAAGTTCTCATAAAGTTTCCCCACATGCTTCATTTTCTGTTTGGGTTAACAAATGTTTAATGTGAGGTTTTGACTGTTTTTGAACTACACTTGGAGTTCTGGTTGTGCCTTACCTAAAGAACTAAGTACCATTTGCCATGACTAGAATTCATGGTGAAATTTTAAGGGATTTTTTTTCTTGAATTACAAATTGTAAATCTTACAAAAGCCTATTGTGAGGAAGGATGTTGAGGGCCATCTTAGGACCACACATTGAGATTAACATCTTGGACCAACGTGGCTGTGTATATAGTGCCTGGTCGAGTGGAATCTGTCTGCAAATGGACAAATTCCCTGGGACCTGATGGGATCCATTGCGTGTGGACTTTGATGTCCTCTCCATCTACTAGTAATGTTTAACTCCTCCTTCCTCTCAACTGTTTTATGACCCCACCTTGCTGCCTCTTTATCTGGACCTGTGATACTCGCTGGTTCCTGTGTTTAATTGTTTTTATGATGCTTTGTCTAAACTTTCAATAAAGGCAGGGCACCGGCTGCTGGAGGCAGGAGATTTTTGACTTGCCTTCTTTCCAGCTGACCCCGATATTAAAATAATAATCTTGGACCCAGAGTCGTTCATGCGAGGGACTTCGGCAAGCAGCAACCGCCGCACTGATCCATCACAGAAGGACACTGTAGCTAGGTATCTTTCTTGGTCCCACCATCAGTTGTGCATAATCCATCTAAGATGCTATTTCTCGAGTACTATTTTCAGGGTACTGCCTACATACTGACTCCACACAGTGCTGGGACCCACTGCTCAACCTCTCTCCCTAGGGAAGCTCTGACATGGGGTGACGCATCCATCCAGCACGGGGTGCCAGGGTTCTGCTTGACTCATGTTCAACAGTGGAGATGTGGGTAAAGAGCTTATGTCCACACCCCTGGAATCCTCTGACAGAGAGAACTTTCCAGAAGATGTTGCCTCTGCTTAGTTCTCTTCCAGGCTTTCTATCAGTCAGCCAGTTTATTTGCTATCTCATTTTTTAAATTCCTTGTGCTCTCTTTGATTAACTTATGCTATTTCTTATATGGAATGGTTTTCATTATTTTAAACAAAACTTTGTCAGTTCCCTTCTTTTCCTTTTTTTTTTCAGTTCCTTTCATTAAGAGCCAGTCCAAGGTTTCCTTTACCCATTGCTTCCCAGAAAAGGGTTACATCAGCCCTCACTCTCAGCCTACTCTGTCTTCCCTGGGCTCCTGTCTCCTATGTGATTTGTCCTACTGCATAATCTGCCTGCTTCATATTCTAGCATCGTTTTGTTCTCTAGTATCTACCCTTTTGTATTTGCATTCTGATAAGTTTTTGTTGTGTTTTGAGTAGCAGAAAAGGTGCCATAGCCTATAGGGAGGGACCATTTCTAGTATACCACCATTAATAAGGGGGCAGTTATGACTAATTATAGCATATTATTTCCCCACAAACATGTCTCAGGTATGAAAACTGAATAAAACCATGGGAATTTATTACAAACTTACAAACTCGATAAGACCATGGAAGCTTATTTCACATCATCATAAATGGTTGATAACTGCTGACCTCATGGTTTAGCAAAAGTTTTCCCGTGTGTTGGTATATTAGTTATTCAACTCTAAGTTCCTTTAAAGTAAGCATCACGGATTATAATTCTTTATCTTAAATTATACAAATCAAATTCTTATACATAATACAAGGTTTTCAATATATAATTGAAAAATAGAAGATTTTAAGTATGTAATTGAATAACACATATTCAATTAATTCTTAGCGATTGATGGGTCTTCTTTAAAAAATCACTAGTGATGTACTTAAATGGCTCAGTTCAAAATCCTTCAACTTGTTAAGATTTAATTTTTATGAGCTTTCCACATATGTATATAGTGGAAGTGTACATCTATGTTTATAACCATTTATGGGACATTGGATGATTGAGTGTAGGATCAGAACAAGGTTATGAAATGAGAATCTTGTCCTGAAAACACAAGTTAAAGTATCATTTAAATAAGTAATATACTTACTATGAAAGTTAAAATGGTTTTTCTTTTGGCTGGCTTCCAGTCATCATTCAGTGAATAGACTCTAACCTTTACTGTAAGAATAATTAATATCATTAAAGCGCTGCCAAATACAAGGGTATTTTGTTTTTTAAAAATGGTCATCCTTAGAAGACATACATCTCACTGAAAAAGCTCAAACACAAAAATCCATATTTAAGAGAAAGAAATGTTACTCTGTAAACATACATATTACTAAATATTTTTTACTTTAAAGGGAATCCACTGCTATTTCTTTCTTTCTTTTTTTTTTTTTTTTTTTTGCAATACCGGGGATTGAACCCAGGGGCATTCTACCTCCTGGCTAAACTCCTTGCCCTATTTTTTCATTCTTTATTTTGAAACAGGGTCTCACTAAGTTGCAGAGGCCTCACTAAGTAGCTGAGGCTGGCCGCGAACCAGGTTCCTATGGTTTCAGCCTCCCAAGTACTGGGATTATAAGCGTGTGCCACCACGCCCGGCTCACTTCTATTTCATTAAAGAACTATTTCTCCCAGTGAGTTTACAGTTCAGTTCAATTTATTAAAATATACATACATACAGCTATTTGGGGATATATTCATAGTTCAAAATTAGTTATGTCTGTAATTAGACCATTATTGATCAAGTAATTCATAGTAGCAAAATAGTGACATTGCCCTTATGGTTATATGGGAGCATAAAATATTGTATTGGGGGAAAAGTTTTCATGGAAAACTGGGAGTTTGATGCAGACATTATATATTTTTCCACTAAAGAAATCCAACAAGGCCCCAAATTAGCTCTTATGGCAAAAGGCGGATTCCAATTATATGGTTTTATTATATTTGTTGCACCAGACCTTAACATTATTTTGTCATTGTTAAACAACTAATAGGGACTCAATACTGTTCGTTTTCTTCCTTTTGTTTCTATCAATTAATAGACCCTTACTTAAAAAAAAAAGCCTCTGCTAAGCTTTCAACTTTGAGCTGTTTGATACACACTGATCTAGTTCCTCCCAGTGACATATTATAATTTCTCTAGAGTATTGTTGGTGCTCAAATCATTTCATAGCCCAAACTTTGCCCACATACTAAAATAGAACCAGTCACATAAGCCAAATGCCTTTTAGAGGGTCAGTATTATGCAAAACTCTGCAAGGAAACCACATTCAGTCGGATTTTACTGACATCACAAGATACACATAAGATGCTCAGTGAATCTCCTACCTCCTCTCCCCCCCCCACGCCTGTCTGCCACCTTGAATCTTTCCTCCTGCCTATGGACACACATGGTCCAGGCCTGAGCATCACTGGGAAAATGGCACTGGCTGTTTTGGGCGGCACTCATACTTTCCTGTGTTTTACTTTCGGTTCACTGGGAGAAAATTCAGAAGTTCTGCAATCACAGGGTTTTAACTGGCTACTTTGCCCTTTCCCCGTCTAAAAGAAGAACCATGAATATGAAGCAGTGTTTTGACAGATATTTTCTCAGGTAAAAGCTGTCTGTAAGTTACATTCTATACATTTCTGTGATGTGATTGATTTTCTGCTAAAACATCTAATCCCCTCGGCTTGCATTTGTTTTCCCAGTGTGGGGGTTAGCTCCAGAGTCAATGAAATTTTTCATGATCATGACTCTATAATAAATGATTCTCCCATTCCCAAAACTATATTTGCAATTAAGTCTTATGTTTGTTTCATAAGTTCAAACACAACAATTTAGAATGTTAAAAACCCTTTTTCTTCTTAGAAATAAATGATAGATAATGTAGTGGTTAATTTTGCAATTCATTTAGCAATTTCTCTGTACATTAAACTTAAAATGATATTTAAAAGTATAAAAGATATTACAAATTGAGTCTCTTTTGAGCAAGCTGGAAACCTGTCTCTACTCAATTTCAGATGTTACAAAGCTCTGCACTAGAGTGCCCATTGTCCCCCAGAGAAAGAAGTATCTTATCCTCTACCTGACTCCTGGGGAGTGTAAACAGGTTTGTCTGTGTGAAGGAAGAGAAATCCATTGTCGTAGGTTATTGGCATTTTTTTCAATTTTGAAAAGTGCTTAGATACAACTTCCAGGTACACAAACGAAACTGAGTTTTGTCCTCCAGATAATTGTTTGGGTTGTATCTATAAAATAAAATGTAGATGGAAATGATTATAATAATGCTAAGGTTATAAAACATATTGACTTTCTCAAAACCACTGTCATCTCATCAAAACCCAAAATGAGTGTGTCCCTCACCATGTATGAAGTGATCTAGGGACCAGAAAAGTAGATTAAATTTGCCCAAAGCCCATCAGTGTCTAACATCATCATCAAATTTAACTTTTAGAATTGAAAGTCTTTTTGGTTCCATGTTTCCTTCCTTTTACACACATATAGTGAAACTTCTGCTCTAGAAGCTCATCAACCTGCACTTCCTCTGCCCACTGGATTAATCCCTGCTCTCCACTCCCTCGCTGCAACATCCTGCTGATGCTCTGGACACTGTATTATGTCACACACTTCTGCTCCCGCGGGGTGATGGGCACGCTTACAGTTTGTGTATGTAATCAAAATTATCCCCTTTACATTCAGTGATATGTTAATGTAATACATAAAAATAGGTAATAAAAGGCAAAAAGTCCTAAGTAAATTTAGGATTTAAAACATGGAGTGAAAATTAATCACTAAAACCAACGACTGTGGAATTAGGTGTGAGATTATTATAGAATCTTGGAAAACA
>PVJS01038495.1:0-19383 GCA_004027185.1 Glis glis
GGTCTCACGAAGTTGCAGAGGGCCTCACTAAGGAGAGAGAGAGAGAGAGAGAGAGAGAGGGCTGAGGCTGGCTGCGAACCCGGATCCTCCGGTCTCCGTCTCCCAAAGTACTAGGATTACAAGTGTGCGCCACCACGCCTGGCTATGATTATTTTTTTAAGACTAGGGAATCAAGACTTTCTAGCCTACGAAGAAAATTGAATGATAGTCCTTAGGAAGCCCGAGAAGGATGGACAGTGCCCCCTGAAGGGGAAAGCAGCGGGATGGAGAATACACAGGGTTTCTGCTTTCCTCTTCGCGTTCGGATAGAATTACAAGTTGGGTGATCTAGCTGATGTCTGCTCAGAGCTCGGGTGATTAAAATTTCAGGATGGCGAGACTGAAAGTCGATAAAATGGAAGGGTGCGTGGAGCGTGGGAGGGAGTGGCACGCTCATCACTCGCATCTGCTGGGCTGGCATCTGTCAGGACCCCTCAGTCGGCCCTAGAATAAGCAGGAGGCTGGCGGGGACCGCGCCCAGCGTGACTTCTATTGACAGTGGAGTCAAGCCGTCAGATCGCGGCTCATCCTCTGAACAGCTGATAGCCTCTCTCTCTTTTCCTCAAAGGCCAGCAAGTATATCCAGCATCCTTGCTAGGGTGAACCAGTCCTACAAATTGGAAAATTCTCAACACTGTGACACAGTGATCTGTAGCACGAACTGTGTTCTACCTGGCTCGAGAATGGGTCTTGCAACTGGATATAACAGTACTTCTATTTGTTATTTAAAAAATTTTTGTACTGGGGATAAAACCCAGGGACATTCTACCCCTGAGCCACATTCCTGGACTGATTTTATTTTTTATTTTGTAACAGCATCTCATTAAGTTACTCTGCGATGGCCTCGAACCTGCGATCCTCCTGTTTCAGCCTCCAACTACTGGGATTACAGGTGTGGGCCACCACACACCCAGCTCATCATCACTTTTAAAAGCTCTGAACCTGAAACACAGTTATTTGCTTAGGAAGCAACTCTAGGAAGGGGATAGGGAGAGGGCTAGAAGTGAGCCAGGTGTCCGGAGAGGACCTGCAGCCGCCACTTCAGACCACAGAGACGCGGGCCTCTGCTAGAGGACTCCCTCTGCAGACAAGACCAACAGGAGGTGACACCCAGGACAGAAATAACCACTGCCATTTTTAAAAGGAGAGGGGGAGCCAGCTGCCCTTCAAATTCTCAAGATGTCTAAAGAACTTAACTGTTTTTCAAAACATGTTGGATCCGCTAAAACCCAAAACACATTGTGCCAAGCATTCTTCCATCTCACTGTGAAGCCCTTGTGTGTTCTGGGGGATTTTTGCTGCAGATGTTTCTGATTCGTTTATATTAACTTATCACAATGACGTTTGGAAGAGCTATATAATGTTCGAGAAGGAGTCCTATAAACTTGGGTTCATTAGTTCTGTTCCAGGAATTCTCCCTCACCCCCTGGCCCCCGCCAGGCTCCAGGGCGCACTCACAGTGCGGCACTGGAAGTGTTGGTTAGGTCTCTGCTAACCTGGCAGCGTGGCCCCACCCACTCCTAATTCCCTTCTAAAACCTTTGTTGTTGCGGTGCTAGGAGTTGGACCCTGGGTCTTGCACATGCCAAACAAATGTTCTACCACTGAGCTACATCACAGCCCTAAAAACATGTGCTAAAGCTTTAAAAGACACCACCAGAATGTAAGAAAGTTATTTGGACACATAAGTTTTTCTTCTTGATAATCAATCACGCAATCTCTTTTTTTTCTTTCCTTTCCTTTCCCCTTTCCTTTCCTTTCCTTTCCTTTCCTTTCCTTTCCTTTCCTTTCCTTTCCTTTCCTTTCCTTCCTTTCTTTCTTCTCTCTCTCTCTCTCTCTCTCTTTCTTTCTTTGTCCTGGGGATTGAACCCAGAGGCATTCTACTTCCAAGCTACACCCCCAGCACAATTTTATGTCTTATTTGGAAACAGAGTCTCATTAGGTTGCTAAGAGCTTCACTTAAGTTGCAGAGGCTGGCTTTGAACCTGTGATCCTCCTGTCTCAGCTTCCCAAGTACTGGGATTATAAACATGTGCCACCATGGCCCCTGGCTTCTTCTTTTTATTTTTTAATGGTACTGAGGATTGAACTCAGGGGCATTCTATCTCTGAGCTATACCCCCAGCCCTATGTATGTATGTATGTATTTTTGGTACTGGGGATTGAACCCAGGGCATTCCACCTCTAAACTACACTCCCCCAGTCCCTTTTTTAAAAAATTTTGAAAGCCGGGCATGGTGACACACGCTGGTAGTCCCAGTACTTGGGAGGCTGAGACCGGAGGATCTGGGTTCGCTGCCAGCCTCAGCTACTTAGTGAGGCCCTTTGCAACTTAGTGAGACCCTGTTTCAAAATAAAGAATAAAAAATAGGGCTGGGGGTGTAGCTTGGAGTTAGAATGCCCCTGGGTTTAATCCCCAGTACTGCAAAAAAAAAAAAATTGAAACAGGGTCTGAGGGTGGGTCTCGCTAAGTTGCTGAGACTGGCTTCAAGCCTGTGATCCTCTTGTCTTAGCCTCCCAAGTACTGGGATTACAGGCATGGGCCACTGCACCCAACGTCTCCTTCCTTGATAATCTTTTACATACAAAGAGTTGGAAAACAAATAATTAAACTGAAGTCTGGCTAATTTGCCACTGAGGTCAAAGTGTTTTTCTGCCGGGATTTCATGACATGTTCCTTCTTATTTACTTGGGCTAAATGGGTGCAGAATTTTATCTTGGGATTTTCTTTTTCAAGACTAGCATGTGAGGAGGTGCGCATGTACTTAAAGAAGGATAAAGTAAAAAGGTAACTTCTTGTGTCCCCTCCTCATTTTCTAACCCCTTCCCTTTCCAGAGCACTAAAGGAATCCAAGGACAAGGGCAGTACTTGGGAATGATTTTCCATCCTTGGTCTGTCCCACTCCCTGGGGGTGACTGTAATTATGCGGCAGTGGATGTGCAGATGTCCGGGGTCAGGCAGGGACGGAACAGACCCAGGAAGGATGTAATGGAAACGGGGACATTTTGTCAGGAGGGGCTGGTTCTTTCCCTGTCCCTCCTACAGCTTGTCTTGGAACATTTCATCAATTTCCGTCTCATTTTCAGATTGCAGCTCCCCACTGGAAGGCTATGTCTAGGGAAGTTTAAAGTCACTCGTCACAAAAATAAAGTCAGGAAAAGCTTTGAAATATTGTGTTCACACATGAAAGAACATTAAGGAGAAAGCCGTGCTGGGTCAGAACAATGTGCTTCCAACCCAACCCATCACTGGTCCTCCGATATCTTGTGCCCTGTAAACCTTTTTTAATTTTATTTTTTGGATCCAAATTTTGGGCTTTTGTGTGTGTCGGGGGGAGAGGACTGGGGAGTGAACCCTGTGGGGTTCTAGCTGAACTATAACCCCAGCCCTGTTTTATTTTGAAATACACTAAGTGACAGTGTGCTGGCCTCAAACCTGAGCTCTTTCTGTCTCAGCCTCCTGAGTACTGGGATTATAAGACATGCACCACTGTGCCAGGCTAGTTTTGGGCTTTTTTTTAAAATGTCACTCTTTCCCTCTGATTATCACTTGTTTTTCCTAATCATCCAAACCCTCCTAGACTCAACCTCTTTGAATAATTTTAGTATTCTTTTTCCTATGCATAAACATAAGCGTGTGGTACAAAATGGCAGTTGCACTGAATCTTAAATTTTGCAGTATTATTTATTATGTTGAAGCATATCCCTAGGTCCCTAAGCATTATTTTCGATCACAATGCTGGCTGAGCTTGTCTTTTCAAGTGTTTAGCCCCGCTTGGGCTATGATCCACTTTCTCACTCATCCCTTCCTGGGGCAGATCTGAGAGCTGACAGAGGAGACAGGGAACGAGTTCCCTGGCTGGTCCACGCTGATGCGAGCGCGCATCTTATCACCTGAGAACTTTCCTACCTCAGCTTCCTGCCTGCTTCTGCTGGGGCGTGAGCAGGCGCTGGTCCACAGACCTCTCCCCCTCGCTCATTCCTTACCTGACCACATAAGGACACACCCTGACAATGATCTGTCCCTGCAGTCATCTGTTTGAATTTCTCAGTCTTATTGCTGTTTGCTTGTTTTGTTTAAAGTCTTGGAGCCCACAGCCCAGAGACACACTGCTGGAGGAATGAAGAATGACTAGGGATGAGTGTGGCCCACGATGGTCACCGTGCTGGGGCAGGGGGCAGTCCCCTAACCCACCTCACAGCAGGGAGAGCCAGGTCCCACTAAGGCTTGAAGTCCTATGCATTTGTACAGGAGCCAGTGGCTTGCTTCGTCAGCTCCAGCCTCTGGCTGGGACAAATGGATATGAAGGGAACCTCAGCCAGGCATGGTGGCACACGCTTGTAATGCCAGTACTTGGGAGGCCGAGACAGGAGGATCACAGGTTCAAAGCCAGCCTTAGCAATTTAATGAGGCTCTCAGTAACCTCGTGAGACCATGTTCCCAAATAAGAAATAAAACCAGTCTGGGGGTATAGCCTGGAGGTAGAATGCCTCTGGGTCCCACCCCCAGTACCACAAAATAAATAAATAGATAGATAAATAAATAAAATAAAAACAAAAAGGGACCTCAGAGGGCCTGGGGTGGTCACCAGCCTTGGGCCCAATTCCAGACCTACTGGGCAACTCTGCAGAGTGCTGAACTTCCTCTACTATGCAGTGGATTTGTAACACCAGCCTCCTTATGAAGGCATTTGGAAGATAAAATGCAGCCCTTACAATAACTGCATTGTATCCTATTGGACCCAAAGTATATGCTCAATAAATGGTAGTTGTACTTGCGTTGTTTTAATTAACGACATAAAAAGTAAGAAAATGTGGGGCATGATGGCACACACCTGTAATCCCAGTACTTGGGGAGGCTGAGACAGGAGGATCACAGATTTGAGGCCAGCCTCAGCAACTTAGCCAGATCCTGTTTCAAAAATAAAAAAGGGCTAGCCGGGCGTGGTGGTGCAGAGGCTGAGACAGTAGGATCACAGGTTCGAGGCCAGCCCCAGCAAGTAGTGAGACTCTCACCCACCTAGAGAGACCCTGTTTCAAAATAAAAATAAAATAGGGCTCGGGGTGTAGTTCGGAGGTAGAATGCCCCTGGGTTCAATCCCCAGCACCACAAAAATAAATAAAATAAAATAAAATAAAATAAAATAAAATAGGGCTAGAGGTATAGCTCAGAGGTAGGTATAGCTTAGAGTACCCAAAACAACATTAGCAACAACAACAAAAAGTAAACAAATGTCAGAATATCTGGTTATGGTAGAATACAAAGGAGAAAATGAGTTAAAAATTAACAATAATAATAATAGTAATAATAATAATGAAAGATCATGGAGGAGGAGGAGGAGGCAAGTAATTCATCCTGGTAGGCTGACTCAAATGTATACAGAAAGAGAAAGGGAGAGGGCTCCGGCAGAAGGGAAGCGCCTGAGGAGGGGTGGAAGCTACGCGGTACCGTGTTCCCGGAACAGTACACGGTCCAGGGTGCTGTCGCCGGAGTGTAAGATAATTATAAGGGGAGCCCTGGGCAGCAAGACTAGAGGAGAGACCAGAGCCAGACAGGCCCATCATCAAAGGGCTGGATTTAACGTATGGGTAATGGGGAGCTACTAATGGTGCTCGAGGTAGGAAGGGACATTATCAGAGATGCGCTGCACCAGAGGGCAACAACTCCACTTGAATTCTTGTCCATTCTCAATGACTTTCCATCCTTTTCTGATTCAAATATCTTATGAAGTCCCAGACATGCTGTCGCACGCCCCTGAGGCTCAGCTGCTTCTTAGACTGTGTTCTCAGAGGCTTGGCGCAGCCCCTGGCCTCTGCCATCCAGGCCCGGGGGGGTGGGGGAACAAGAGGAGCCTCCCTGTGCTCCCCTTTCCCATCCAAAAGGAAGGCCCGGAGCTCAGGCAGCCTCGGGGCCATCCGGGAAGATGAGCAGAGCTGGGTTTCTGTGTCTGGCCTCGGCTGGGCCATGTGGGATCTGAGGATAGAGTTATTTAGCAAGAAACCACAGGAACAAAAACAAGTTGATGAAGCCCAGGGAAAGTGAGCGTTCATTGCATGAATGGCAACCGAATGCCACAGGCCCTGTGAGGACCCTCCGGAGCCATCCCGAGGCTCTGGGCTGGAAGCCAGCCCATCACCAGGGCCGTGCGCCTCAGATTCCTCCTCTGTCGCCACCGGCCCTCGGTTCCCATACCTAAAGACACGGAACTCATCGAAAATAGCAAAGTGCGGGCAATGTGGTTCTCATTTCTTTTCACAAGACGACAATTTGCAGAAAGCACCATGTGACCAGAGTTGATGACCCTCAGGTCTCAGAGATGGTCAGAGAGATGTGGTTTTGCAGCCCGGATGAGGAAAGGAACCACAGTTGGTGGTGTCTCTGCTCGTAGGAGCATGGCCGGGCATCGGGAGGGTCATGGATCTGAAGACCAGAAGGGAGAAAAAGAAAGGCGGTAGGTCTCACAGCCCTTACTTCAGAACATCAGCAGAGGTCCGAGTGTGTGAAGCCCTGGTCCCTGCCCGAGCCCCTCCCTCACACACACACACACACACACACACACACACACACACACACACACACGTGTACTGCTTTCTGTACCTCAGTGGGCACCTGCCATCTTGAGCCAGTTCTAAGTCTCCTTGAAATGGGGCTTCTCTGGTTGGAATAATGACTTTAGCATTGTCTGTGTCCTTGCCCTTTGGAGTGTGGTCTTCAGACCCGTGACATTGGTGGCCTCGCTTAGAAATTCAGGAGCTCAGGCCCCACCCAGACCTACAGAATCCCTGCGAAGTTTCCTAGGTGCCCTGGTGATTCTCCTGCACGGGGCGAACAAAAGGATTAATGTGCGAGAGGCGCTCTCCCATATCTACTGGGAAAGTGACTGAACTCCATGCAAGTACCCAGACCATCATTCTATGAACATGCACAGACATAAGAAGCTGTGCACTGAGTGCAGGAGTGCTCAGTGGACAGAGGGCAAATCTATAGAGCTGGTGGCTGCCTGGGGCTGCGGGGTAGGTGGGGAGAAGAGGGGTGTCTGCTAGTGGATACTGATTTCTTCTAGGGGTGATGAAAAGGTTCTAATACCGATTGTGGTGATGGTCGTGCAACTCTGTGAATTGCATGATAGGCGAATACCATCTCAATAAAGCCGAAAACACAAAGCCTCAGGAATGCCAAACAGAAAACTGCTGGCTGCAAAAGAGACCCCCATAGAACCAGATTTTAACAGGTAACTGTGATGAGTGACTGCTCTGTGGTCCCAGCCTGTGAGGGCTAAAGAGAATGTTAGGGAGCAGGGTCTGTTTCCACAAAGAGACACTGAAATGGGCGTCGGCTCCTAAAACAAGAGATTCGCGCTGCCCTGAGCACGTCCTGGACTCTATGGTTTGATGCCCCGCTCTGACCCTATGCCCTGAGCAAGTCCTTCTGTGGTCCTTCTGCACAGCAAGGGAAGATGCCCCGTCTTCTAGATCCTTCCCCAAGCATCTGCAACACCAGCATTCCCTGCCCACATGCCCAAGCCTGCATCCCAGGCCTGCGCAGGACTCTGCCCCAGGGTGCTCCTTCCTGGGGTGGACAACAGCACCGGCACAGTGGGCGCTCCCTCAGACCTGAGGCTGGCTGAGGGATGGCTGCTCTTAGGGACACAGATGGCCTGGATGCACGGGCTGGGGGGTCCCCTGCACAGTCCTCAGTGGGCGCCAGGCTGCTTCCCTACTTTGCCACATTCCCACAGGGAACTCAGAATCTTAAGTTTGAACCCAGCTTTCCAGGTAATGTGAAGATAATACATCAAGGTAGGAAGCCAAAGTACATTATGTTCAATGAGTAGCCAGCTTCATACATAACTATTTTTTTTTTTTGGTACTGGAATTGAACCCAGGGGTGTTCTACCTCTGAGCTACAACCACACCCCTTTTTATTTATTTATTTATTTATTTATTTATTTATTTATTTTTGCGGTTCCAGGGATTGAACGCAGGGGCGTTCTACCTCCGCGCTATGCCCCCAGCCCTATTTTTTTATACTTTATTTTGAAACCGGGTCTCACGAAGTTGCGGAGGGCTTCACTAAGTAGAGAGAGAGTGAGAGAGACAGAAAGAGAGAGAGAGAGACAGGGAGGGGGGGGAGAGAGAGAGAGAGCGTGCGCACGTGCGAGCTGAGGCTGGCTGCCAACCCGGATCCTCCGGTCTCCGCCTCACAAAGTACTGGGATTACAAGTGTGCGCCACCACGCCCGGCCCCCTTTTTATTTTTTTGTTTGGAAGCAGGGTCTTGCTAGGTTGCTGAGGGTCTCTCTAAGTTGCTGAGGCTGCTTTTGAACCTGCGATCCTCCCATCTCAGCCTCCCAAGTACTGGGATTACAGGTGTGTGCCACCATGCCTGGTCTCTACTTAAATATTTTGACCTCTGGAGTCTCAGTCTACATTTGTGCAATTGCCTTAAAAATCAGCCTGATTGTTTTCTTCTTCTCAGTTTTTCAAGCAAGAAATGAGTATTTTTGGTCTTCTCCTCAACGTGCTGTATTTTATAGCCAATATTAATGATTCATTAAAGGCCATCTCTTCTTTTCATAACTTCATACATAATAAAATAGCAAGGATTTATTTTTGCCCCAGAATAGTATAGGTCATTTTAGGACAGAAGCATCATAAGTGTATTTGCCTTCACGTTTGCAAAACATGATAGTTTTTTAAAAAAATAATAAAACAGGAAGTGAAGAACAATGAAAACGTGCTGACTATTTTACAACATTAATTTTTTTTTGCACTACTGGGGATTGAACCCAGGGGCATTCTACCTCCGAGCTACACCCCCAGCCCTATTTTTTATTCTTTATTTTGAAACAGGGTCTCACTAAGTTGCAGAGGGCCTCACTAAGTAGCTGAGGCTGGCCATGAACCTGGATCCTCTGGTCTCAGCTTCCCAAGTACTGGGATTACAAGAGTGCGCCACCACGCCCGGCTCTATTTTACAACATTAATAAAGTTTAAGGCTCCTCCTGAGCTACTTTTATTCTTCTAGATGATGGAAGACTGAATTCTCTAGGAAAAAAAATGTAGGTCTCTGAGACTGGTTTTTAATAACAAAAGCAGCTTAAATGGGACTTTGGGGAGGGGGGGAGTTTAGAATCTTCCGTGGCTCTTGGATTCTTCTTAACGAATAGTTTTGGTGACACAACCCAGAAAGGGCAATTTTGTTCTTGTCACATGCAACCCATAATTTGAGCAGGAGAAACAGCCTTACTTTTGTGCCCTCTTGGAATATTCTGCTGTTGGAATTATTTTCTGTCTTTTGTGCTGTGAAGCTGTGGCCTGGCTCACAACTCTTTTCTGTCCCCTCCTGAGCATACAGATGTCACTCACGCCCTGTGCTAACTGGGCCAACTCCTACTTGCATAAATTTCTAGAACATGCCATCCCATCCCTCATGGCCCCTTGTCATCTGGATTCCTTGTGGGAACACTCCAGCTTTTTCTTTGTAGTGAGGATTAACTTTAAATACCACAATTTGTATAGCACATGCTTCAAAATTGCAATCGTTTCTGAAACCGGGGCTGTAGCGGAGATAGGGAAACTGATCTCAGATAAGACTGGATCTGCATGTTGCCACAGAGCTGCGCTGGCCAATATGGTAGCCATATGTGACTATTTACATTTCAGTAAAATAATCCAGTTCCCCAGTTGTCCTGGTCACATTTCAAATGCTCAGCAGCCACATGTGGCTAGTGGCTACCAATTTGGACGGCACAATGCAGGCCACGTCCATCATCGCTGGAGAGTTCTGCCAGATGTGCTGAGCGGGAGGCTTTCCAAGGTTCCTTTGCCGTCCTGTTCGAGTCTTCTTTTACCTGCTCTGTTACTGGTACCGTGATTTCTTACACTGTTATATATCTTTGCAACATAAAGCCATTTATTTATTTTGGCACTGGTGATGGAAGCCAGAGGCATTCCATCCCTGAGCTATACCCCCAGCCCTTTTCATTTTTTATTTTGAAATAGGGTCTCCCTAAATTACCGCCAGCTGGCCTCAAACCTGTGATCCTCCTGTCTCAGTCTCCCAAGTACTGGGATTATAGATGTTTGCCACTGTGCCCGGCTGAGCCATCTAGTTGTGTGTGTGTTTATGTGTGCGCGTGCACTGAGGATTGAACCCAGAGGCATTCTACTTCCAAACTATCTATTCCCAGCCTTTTTATATTTTATTTTAAAACAGGGTCTTGCTAAGTTGCTGAGGGTCCCGTTAAGTTGCTGAGGCTGGCCTTGAACCTGTAATCCTCCTATCTCAGCCTCCCAAGTGCTGGGATTGCAAGTGTGTGCCACAACACCCTGCTATACAAATTCTATTTTTTTTGTGTGTGTGTGGTGCTGGGGATTCAATCGTTGACCTCATACATACTAGGCAAACACCTACGACCTCACCACACCCTTTATTCTTAAATCCTAAAAGCGGATAGTGGTAAGAGTTGTGCAGCTGTTTGAAAATACTTAAACAACAACATCAAAACCCAAAAAAAACCATGGGTAAATTTTGTGGCATGTGAATCATATCTTAATTTTACAAATAAAGCATAATTGGCCATATATCAAGTAATATTTGATATTATTTCATAATTGCCTTATCAAGTATTATAAGGAAGAGCCAAAATGGCCTTATTAAAGTGTAAACCTGAAAGAACCAATTGATTTCTGGTTCTATTTTGTTTCTAATTCTATTTCTATCTCATGCATTTCATTCATTTCTAATTCTATTTCTATTCTAAGGAATACGATTCCTTTCTAAAAGCAAACAAAACAAAACACCTCTGCCCTCCAGTGCCTCCCAACTACACTGGGAATTAAGTACAAATGCAGAACGCGGTGCAGGGTCTGAGCTCTGACCTCCGCCTTCCGCTCATCCCTGCAACGTCTCTGCCAGCCGCCCCAGCACCCTGGCCTTCTCTAATCCTCAGGCCTCAAGAACAGCGAGCATCCCATCCCTGTGGCCTCTGTCCTGAGCGGGTTCTTTCCGGCTGCCTCCCTCTCACCTCTGAGATGCCCCCTCTGCCCCTCGCCCGTGATGCCCCTGCATGCTCTGCTTTATCTCCGTCATCACTCTATGCCACCTCACATGCTCTTGTTCTTCAGGTTTGTTTGAGCTAGAGGGAAAGCTCCTGGACCGCCTTGTTCCCGCAGAGTCCCTGGAATCCAGCGCCATGGCCGTTGCTCTGCCCCCCACCCAGGAAGCCCCTAGTCAGCACTTGCTGAGTGAACAGAGAGAGCTGAGGGGCGAGTCCACTGTCGACACACTGTGGCCGGAAGGTGGCCGCCCGGACTTTTTTTTTTTGCGGTACCGGGGATTGAACCCAGGGTTGTTTTACCTCCGAGCTACACCCGGCCCTATTTTTTATACTTTATTTTGAAACCGGGTCTCACGAAGTTGCGGAGGGCCTCACTAAGTAGAGAGAGAGAGAGAGAGAGAGAGAGAGACAGGGAGAGAGAGAGAGAGACAGGGAGAGAGAGAGAGAGAGAGAGAGAGAGCTGAGGCTGGCCGCGAACCCAGATCCTATGGTCTCGGCCTCCCACAGTACTGGGATTACAAGCGTGCGCCACCACGCCCGGCCCCCACTTAGACTTCTTAATGACCACCCAAGGAGCTCTAGAAGAAACCCATGCTTCGACCCCATTCCTGGAATCGTATTTACTAAATCCAGAATGAGGCCCACATTGGGTCTATTTGTAAAACTTCCACCGTTTCAACATTTGCCTCATTTTTAGAGGAGACAATGAGGCTCACACTGCCTGAGTTTATAGTGAGTCCAGCAAAATGCCCAGCGGGAACAAGTCTACGGGTGCTTGGGAGTCTCGAGTACACCGCATGCATGGAATCCCCATGGTTCCACTAAGGAGAATCTATTCTGAACCACGGGCTTGGAAGGGGCTTTCCTAACAGGTCACTTCAAAATCTCTAGCAAAGTGAAGTTCTGCTGGTCCTGAACCCCCTCTTTCCTCTGCCACGTTCTTCTAGGGTCATGGTCTCCCAGCGCACATTGCCTTGGCTGTTTTTCTCCAGAATCTAACCCAGGTAGGTTGATGCTAGATAGGAATAGCCACCCACCAAGGCTGCTGGGGTTGAATTCTCCCATACCACTTTGAGAAAATTGGCGCACGCTTGTAATCCCAGTACTTGGGAGGCTGAGACCGGAGGATCCGGGTTCTCGGCCAGCCTCAGCTACTTAGTGAGGCCCTCGCAACTCAGCGAGACCCTGTTTCAAAACAGGTCGCATTGATTTGGCAAGAAAAACAAGAAGTATTTTAAAAATGCCCTATTTCTGGAGGTTTCAAAAGGACCTCCTTGTTACAGAGGTGAATTAAGTATAACTGTCAGCCAAAGAAGAGAATCACATAATCCATCAACTCTTTCCGAAATCAACCACATGGCCTCTGGCCCTTATCAAAGGAGGCAGGCCAGCACTGTGGTTAAGAAATTGGGTTTTCCTCCTAGTTCAACCATTTAGTAGCTGTGTGGACCTAGACAAGGGAGTTCATCTCTCTGGGCCTCAGCTACAAGAAATAAAATATCAGCTTTACGGAGTGGTGAAAACTCAGTGTGTCAATGTATATGTTATAGTGCTGGATGTGTAGAAAGTACTGAGTCAACGTAAACTGTATTGATGATAAAGGTTCAATCCCATCCATCATTAAACCACTGTGAGGGAGATGGATCCCTACTCAGTGAACATGAAAAATATTGTCAGACTTACGCATCATTATTTTCCCTCCCCTTCTGTGCATTCAGTTAAGAGTTTGATATTTACCTTCCTCCACGTTACTGCCCTTGTAAAGCCATCAGTCTGAAAACAGGCCCAATGCTGCTAAGAGATAGTGGATCACGGGAAAGTGCAGCCAGCTCCCGATTCTCTACTCTGATAAGAGGGGGGTGCCCGCGTCTGGAGACAGCAGTGCGCGGGTCACGTGGCAGCCAGGGCTCAGCACACGGGCCGCCCTGCCCTTTCTCAGTCAGCCACACAAATGCACAGGGCTTGGGCTCCTTATGCATCCAAATAATTCTTTACACGTTCACACACTTATTACTAGAAATCTTGGCAGCTGAGGAGTGTTGTGTGTGGTTACAGGTGATTTTTAAATGATTAACATGACTTTCGAAGAATCCATCATCAGTAGGTAAGGAGTAGATTGTGCCTGAGCATGTGCATGTGCGTGTGTGTGTGTGTGCGTGTGCGTGTGCGTGTGTATGTACAGTACTGGCCATCAAACCCAGGACCTCACACAGGCTAGGCAAGCACCCTACCACTGAGCTATATCCTCAGCCCGTTTTATTTTTATTTTGAGACAAGGTCTGGCTAAGTTGCCCAGGCTGGATTTGAAAATGCAATCTTCCTGACTCAGTCTCCCAAGTAGCTGGGATTACAGGCATGTGCTGCTGTGACTGGCTTGTGCCTTTTTTTTTTTTTTTGGCACAGGAAAGACATGAGCTTATCATTTCAAAAGGCAGCACTTTTCTTTCTTCAGATTGCCCCCAGATGGTGGGTTTCATAGGCACTCCGAAAACTGCTTCTAGAACCCGGTTTTGGTAGAGAGCATTGTCTTAAGTCTCTAGTTCCAGCTTTTCTTCTTTTTTTCTTCTCCTCAGCACGGTTTTTATTCATTTGCTTCTTTTACAAAAAGTGAAGAAATGAGGGGGTAGAGGTGTTGGAATTCCAATAATTAATTAAGAGAATAAGAATAAGAAAGCATTGCACATGGGGGTCAAAAGATAGTATCTATATTCTGAAGGAAATACATGAAGGGGTTGGTATTTATAAATCGATATGAAGTAAACTTTAAATGTTGAAAGAGAAAGGAAGAAAGAAGAAAGAAAAGAAAGAAAGAAAGAAAGCTAGCTGTTACCTTATCTTTCCAGAAAGTTCTTGAAGTGGAGAAATACTTTCATCAGAGTTTGATTTCTGGAACAAACGGGAACGCCAGAGAGGACGATGAGGTGCCTCTCATGTCTTTTTCCCCTGAGGTAACCAAGGCTTCTCCCCAGCACCAGGAGATGAGGTGTCAGGTGGAACCTGCCCTCAGGTTGCTCTGAGGAGGTCTGCCAGCTACGTCTCCAATGAACCCACCTTTTCATTTAAAAGAACAGAAGGGCACCATCAGTAGCAATTTGATTTGCACCTGAATCACCACCGCTGAAGATCCTGGTTAAACAGGAAGTCCTCCGCCTTGAGGTGGGAGTTAGTTCACCTGTCTGTGGATAACAACTGATTTATTCTCAGCTATGCCCAGTTAATTTCCAACTAGCAATATTTGTAGAAACTGGTAGCCTATAACTAAGTGGGAGACAGACAGAGATAGAAGGATGAACTCTCTCTCTCTCTCTCTCTGTCTCTCTCTCTCTCTTTCTCTCTCTCTCTCTCTCTCTCAATTGAACCCAGGGGCATTCTACCACACCCAAAGCACTTTTTTTAGTTTTTATTTTGAGACAAGGTCTCACTAAGATGCTGAGGCTAGCCTCGAACCTGGGATCCTTCTGTCTCAGCCTCCCAAGTACTGGGATTACAGGCGTGTGCCACCATGCCCGTCTGAGAAGGATGATTTCTTTGGGAACTTTCCACAGATGTCGGTACTACTATGAAGAGAGCTTCAAGATGTTAAAGCCAGCAGGCCTGGGGAGGGCAGGCTCTGAGTGGCCTGGTACAAAGGAGATGATGGATGGAGGCCATGCGGCCTTGCTGGCCCAGAGCTGGGGGCGCAGAGCAGTAAGTGCGTGCTTCCTTCATCCCCGAGGAGCCAGGCAAACGTTTCCATGATGCAGGAGGGAACCCAGTTTATATTTCATATTCTTGTTTTTCTTATGTGGCTAAATAATTATTTTTAGATTAAAGCATGTGAACAATTAACAACAATATTTGGTTATTTTTTATTTGTAATGGCAACTGCTTATGGTTCAATCCACAAATACAGAGGCATTCTCTCTCTCTCTCTCTCTCTCTCTCTCTGTTTCTTGGTACTGGGGATTGAACCAGGAACATTCTACCTCTGAGCTACACCCCTAGTCCATTTTATTATTGATTGATTTTGTGGTACTAGGGATTGAACCCAGGAGCATTCTACCTCTGAGCTCTATACCCCTAGCCTGTTTTATTATTGATTGATTGATTGATTTTGTGGTACTGAGGATTGAACTCAGGGGCATTCTACCTCTGAACTATACCTCCAGTCCTATTTTATGTTTTATTTTGAAACACGGTCTCACTTAAGTTGCAGAGGGCCCCACAAGGTTGCTGAGGCTGGCAACTAACTTGCAATCCTCCTGTCTCAGCCTCCTGAATACTGGGATTACAGGTGAGCACCTCCGTGCTCCACTGAGGTTCTCATTTTAAAGAGAAATTCTGCTGCTCATGCCCATGCTGAACTTGGGCTCATCTTTTGCCAACAGGGCAAAGGGGCCAAGGTGACCTCACAGATCAAAGGTTACCGAGGGGCACTCTGCACATAGAATTGTGGCCCATAGATCTACGCTTACATTGGCACACACATAGTTGGCTTTTCCCCAGCCCTTTTTATAAATTTATTTGGAGACAGGGGCTCTCTAAATCGCCCAGGTTCACCTGGAGCTTGTGATCCTCTTGCTTCAGCCTCCCAAGGAGCTGAGATTGCGGTGCGCACCACCATTCCAGCCCATAATTGGCTTTTTAAAAATCAGTTGCCAAAATTTGAAAACTCCCTAGACTTCATATTTCCCATGAAAATTGCATTCTGGCAACTGCATAAATTTCTACAAGACTTGTGACAAGAATTGACTGATGCAAGCAACGGTTATGTCTTTTAGAATAGGGCTGGAGTATAGCTCAGTAGTAGAGCACTTGTCTAGCATGCAGAAGACCCTGGGTTCAATCAGAAAAAAGGAAGGAAGGAAGGAAGGGAAGAAGGAAGGAGGGAGGAAGGACCATCTGTGTTCATCAAAGACCTAAACTTGGCCAGTTTTGCTTTTCTCCTGGCGCAGGTGGGCTTTTCAGTCCTTGGTGTTAGCTAAATCGATTTGTGTTTGCATACCCTCACCCAAAATATTGAAGCCTGCAATCAAAGCATCAAAAGTGGATGATAAACCAGGCATGATGGCGCATGCCTGTAATCCTAGTACTTGGGAGGCTGAGACAGGAGGATTGCAGGTTTGTGGCCAGCCTCAGCAACTTAGTGAGGCCCTCCGCAACTTAGTGAGACTCTGTTTCAAAATAAAGAATAAAAAATAGGACTGGGGGTGTAGCTTGGAGGTAGAATGCCCTGGGACTCAATCCCCAGTACCACAAAAAAGAAAAATAAAAGTGGATGATAAACCAGGCGTGGTGGCGCACACCTGTAATCCTAGTACTTGGGAGGTGGAGACAGGAGGATCGCAGGTTCAAGGTCAGCCTCAGCAAGTAGTGAGACTCTCATCAGCCTATCAAGACCATGTTTCAAAATAAAAATAAAATAGGGCTAGGGGTGTAGCTCAGAGGTAGAATGCTCCGGGACTCAATCCCTAGTACCACAAAAAAGAAAAAGTGGATGATGTTCTAAGTTCACTGGGAACCTTCACCCCTTCGCTGCATACCAGCCTCCCTCTCTCTGGTCTTGTAGAGAAGACTCGTGTGCTTACAAGAACCATCTGGGTAGAAAGGGAGAGAGACAAGACAGCATGGTTGGAAGACAGCGTCTGCAGAAATCTCACAAACAAGAACATGTTTTCAAAGTCTCCCCAGACGGGAATTCTACAGCCTCGCTCTGTAATCCAGTCCTAATGTGGAGCGACCTTCGCCATCAGGAAGTTCTGCCATAAATAACCCCAATCCTTCACGCAGCTTAAACCCATTTCCTCTGGCTCTCTGCTCGCTGGAGATGGAGAACAGCTGGCCACCATGCTCCGCAGCGAGCTCTCTGTCAACTGGATGATGGGATCCTGGCTCTGGACTGCTGTAGTGATGAGCAGTCTGACTGGTTCCATATTCCGCTGTCTGCACAAGCATGTAAAATGGGGAGATAAAATGTTGAGCATGCTGAGCTTCAGAAATGTGCCTGCAGAGGAGCCCGGTCCCTGGTCCTGTCACCAGCCTGTTCGCAGTCTATAAACTTACCAGTGTGAGATTTCTGCATGCAAACCAGGGTTTTCGTGAGGTTTGCTCCACAACGTGCACGTCACATCAGATAATGCCGAGTCTCTAAATGTCACCAACAAAAACAACACAAGGAGTCGGCGTTTATGAAGAACGCTTGGCTCCCATCGTCTACATCGGTTCACACAGCCACACACTGGGCATGAGGACTGGCCCTGCGTAGCAGGTGTGGAGACAGCCCAGCGGAGGCCAGCGTGCCCGGGTTTATATGCCAGAGGGTAGGACGCTAAGTGTCTCAAGCCAAGTGTCAGACTACAGAGCCTGTGCTTTTCGAGCCATCTCTGCCTCCTGAGCAGAAACAGATGCTGGTAAATCCCACGCCACTCCAGGCCTGGTGGCATGCGGTCTTTCTCTTCCAGCAACCATACTTGGCCAGCAGAGACTAAGAAGTCCTGGTGAAAATGACCAGACATTGTGCTCCCGACATAGAGCAAAGACAAAATTCAAAAGCGCTTTTTGTCACTAAGATGGAATTCTTTCCACAGAGAGTCCCATGAGAGACCCTGGGTCTCACTTAGAGGCAGACACCAAATGGTTCCCATGATTCGCAGCTGTAGGACTATTCCCAAGGGTGTGTTTCGGAGTCCGAGTTGGAGAATTAGGTGCAGCCGGATACCACCTGGTCACCTCGGATGCTGGCTGGCCTGCCTCAGTGTCCCTGGCAGTACAATCGTGACAGCAGGAGTGGCTTCTGCTGTCGAAGGCATACGCTCTCCCTCCCGGGCCCCCGTCCAGCTATGTTTCCTTCCACACTTATTTCTGCCTGACATTATCATGCATTGCTTATCGGCGGGGATAGGTTCTGAGAAATGCATTGTTAGGCGATTTTATCATTATGCGAACATCATAGAGTATATTCTCAGAAACCCAGATGGTCCAGGTCTCGATGCAATCCACCGATGCTAGACACAGAAGATGTGTGCGGCTGCTGCTAGCATAACTCAGCACTGTTTTACAGTAAATTTTTTTTAAATAAAAGAATAAGTAGGAGTACTCTCTAAAATAATGATAAAAGCATAATATAGCCAGGCATGGTGGTGCGCACCTGTAATCACAGTACTTGGGAGGCTGAGACAGGAGGATCAAAGGTTGAGGACAGACTCAGCAACTTAGCGAGACTCTCAGCAACCTAGCATGACCATGTTTTAAAAACAAAATAAAAGGGGCAGGGGGTATAGCTCAGAGGTTGAATGGCCCTGGGTTCAATCCCTAGTACCACCAAAAAAAAAGTACAGTAAATACATTAACCAGTAACAGAGTCATTTATTATCATTACCACGCATTACGTACTGTGCATAATTGTGCGTATTACTCTTCTACACGACTGGCAACATGGGCTTGTTTACACCAGCATCACTACCAACATGAGTAATGTGTTGCACTAGGAGGTTGAGACATTACAACATCACCAGGGGATAGGAACTTTTCAGCTGTGTTACAATCTTATGAGACCACCATTGTATATATGGCCCATCATTGACTGAAATGTCCTTACAATGGAAATGACTGGATTAATTTTTTCTCCAGTTATTTTTTGCCTCCTTCACTAATCTGTAAACAGGGGCGTCGCCTGTTTTCTCACCACTGTATGCCCAGTGCAAAGAATATTTGTAGAATGACGATCACTAGGGGGATTAATGCAGTCACCTCTGTAAGATATAACCAACAGTAGTGTTTCCTACTTCTCAGGGAGTTTTTTCCTCCAAACTGAACAATCCGTTATTTAATTTTTTCTTGCATGTTTGATTAATCGACCCCGGTTCCCTTCGTGTTGTGCCACAAGCACTCCAATCTCTTACTGTGGAGCCCTGGCCTGGCTATCAGGGTTTCTTGCTGCCTAGAGCAAACCCTCCTGAAAGGGGCTGGGGCTCCAAGGGGGAGCTCACCAACAGCACGTGCAAGGCCCTTGTTCCGTCCCCAGCACTGAAATAAGTAACCTCTTGAGCGCCCCGCAGCTCAGTTCTGCAGAGCATAGCACACAGGCACCATTCATTGCCTACTACACACCACCCGGCCCCTTTGGGCTTGCTAGCAAAACCCAAACTCAAGCCAAGTCTCAGGCAATGGGTTGAGCCAACCTGCACAATTCCACTTCTTCCTTTCCCAAATTCTCTTACAATTAAGGGTGGCTGTGTTACCCAGTCCCATCACTGAGAAGTACAGAAGTGTGTGTGTGTGTGTGTGTGTGTGTGTGTGTATGTGT
>PVJS01038496.1:0-19378 GCA_004027185.1 Glis glis
GTGACCCATGAGGAAGAACGCTATACCCAAAAAGAACTTATTGAGTTTTCTAATTCATACAAACAGAGGTCTGGGGAATATGTATGGGAATGGATTTTAAGGGTGTGGGATAATGGTGGGAATAATATACGATTAGATCAGGCTGAATTTGTTGATATGGGCCCGTTGTGCAGAGATTCTAAATTTAATGCAGCAGCTCATAATGTTAAAAAGGGTACTAATAGTTTATTTGGTTGGTTGGCTGAGGTATGGACCAAAAGATGGCTTACTGTAGGTGATTTTGAAATGCCTGACCTCCCTTGGTTTTCTGTGGATGAGGGGATTCAAAGGCTGAGAGAGCTTGGAGTGCTTGCAACAAAGGAAGATCAAATTATGTCAGCTGATGTGCTATGCTAGCAGAACTATATTCAGACAGTACTGACACCCATGTGAGATTGGGAGCCCAGGGATCCCAGCTTCCAGATGAGATGAAACCTGATCTGACATGCAGGAGGACAGAGACAGGAATTGCTAGGAAGGGAAATGCTTCAGAGAAGCAGTATTTTAAGTAAAGGCAGTAGCTTGTGCCAAGTCTGAAAATAGAGAGGAGGAAAAGAGGGAAGAGGGGCAGGAGGACAATAATTGCAGGTCAGTGGCAAGAGAATGGGGGGCAAGAATATCAAAGCTTTCTAAATAAACTCTTGAGGTTACTCCAAATCAAAATGGCCTTAAACCAGAATCATCCAGGAATCACTCCACAGTTAAGTCAGAGACAGAGCTAACAACTACAGCTATGAGCTGGGAGTGGAAAACCCAAATTTATTTTGTCCAAAATACTCAATACAATGTTAAATAGTTTCATCTCTGCATCTAATCTCCCCCTCAAGTTTATCATTCCCCAGTTTATTCCACTGCTGCCAGAGGGTACAATGCCTTGTGGGTTCAATCCTTAGTATAAAAAATAATAAAATAAAATTCAAAATTAAAATTCTATTTTTTTTTTTGCAGTACTGGGGATTGAAAATAGGGGCAGTCTACCTCCAAGCTACACCCCCAGCCCTATTTTTTATTCTTTATTTTGAAACAGGGTCTCACTAAGTTGCGGAGGGCCTCACTACATAGCTGAGGCTGGCTGCAAACCTGGATCCTCCGGTCTCAACCTCTCAAGTACTGGGATTACAAGTGTGCGCCACCACACCCGGCTCAAAATCAAAATTTTAACAAAAAATTAGCCCTTGGAATTAAAATCTGAATTTGAACCTACATCTGCCTGACTTGAAACCTGTGTTACGTCCCTGCTAGTATGATACCTACAAAACCTGTTTTATGAAAACATACCATATATGCATAATTTACTAAAAAGAAGAATGTAGAGGAGGCTTATTCTGGGTAACACTTAAAGGAATTTTAAAAAGTCAAAAAGCACTTTATTAGGAAGAAGTTTAAAATATCCTATCACCCATTCACAGACCAGGAGTTTCACTGTACTCATGTGGTCATGGAGAGAGAACATGAGGAGCATGACACAAGCAATGGCCAGGCTGCTTGGCTGCTTCGACTAGGCCACTTCCTCCCACTCTCTTTTCAGTAGAGGCAGCTCTGGAGTTGCCTTCCATGTTGCCTTGTTCACCTGAAAAGTTAACCACTGTGCCTCTCCTTCCATACCAGGCAGACGAACTGCACAGCAGAAAGCTATAAATAGAGTCAGTACACTGTACATTTGGCATCTTTTTCCCATCTAACCAGGAACTTCCTGATGAGGTTATTCTTGTGATTTGTTGAACATGGCCAAATTATAATCATCAAAGCCAGAAAGGTAAGCCAAATGTGCCAAATGGTGTTGGGAAGTGAACAAAGCTTTGTACCTATCTTCAGATAAATTCATCATACCCTTGTACACATGTGGCATCTATGAAACATTAAACACACAAGTAAGAGCAAGATAAAACATGAGTCAAAACAGTGATGGGGTAGTTAATGATGCTTTTCTGTTTATCATATTTATTTCAATAAAAATTAACTGAAAATTTTTTTGATTGACCAAATAAATATTTTAAAACCAGAGCCAAATTGGTTCACTGTGTCAAGTCCATAATACTGAATATGCTATCGGTCATAGGTACTACAAATTAAATTGCATATATTTCAATTAAATAAATATAGAGTATCAAATATTTTTTAAGAACATAAGGACATGACATTACCTTGGGAAGTCACAAAAAAGTGAAAAATGTACCATTCTGTGCTTCAAGGGGGAGAAATGCAGGTACACAGTTAACAAAACCCAAGCAAGACTGTATCACTGCTATTTAATGAACTAGCATGGCAAATTCAATGTTATGTTAATAACATCAAATAGAAAACTCAAGAGAGTAGTCTTAAAGTATTTCAAAAGGAAGTAGAAGTCATCAATTGTACTCCACAGGGCAAAACTAGGATAAACGGGTAGAAATTACAAGAATATACAATAAGGCTGGTGGTACATATATAAGATCTTATAAATACTTTTAAATTAAGGCTCACATACTTATGGAATTTCTTGCATAATCATTGATGATTTGTTAACTATAGGAACATCTAACACTGTACTGGAGAGGAGTTCATGAGACCCTTTCCAAGGGCCTGTCTTCCCCAGAGACCCCACAGGTCATCCTGATACCCAGGGCTGCAAATGAGCAGTCCATAAGAACTAGATCTAAGGGAAACCTGTAGTCTATGGCTGAGACAGGAGGAATGCAAGTTCAAGGCCAGCCTCTTCAACTTGATGAGACCCTCATCAACTTAGTGAAACCCTATTTTAAAATAAAAAATAAAAAAGGCTTGAGTTGTAACTCGGAGGCAGAATGCTCCTGGGTTCAATCCAAGAAGGAAGGAAGGAAGGAATCTATCCAAAAAGAGTAAGACACATCAGATGGCAATTAAATGACCCAAACTCCTCTCTCATGAAGAATTTTGCATGTTATTTATCTTTTTCAGGGGATTGAACCCAGGGGCATTCTACCTCTGTGCTATACCCCTAGCCTTTGTTTTTTATTTTGAAACAGGGTCTCACTAAGTTTCTGAGGCTGGCTTCCAACCTGTGATCCTCCTGTCTCAGCCTCCCAAGTCCTGGGATCACAAGCGTGAATCACTGTGCCTGGCTAGAATTTTGCGTTTTAAAGAAGCAGCAGCAGGGGCAAAGGAGAAAAGAAGCACAGAGGCATCAGAAGAAAAAAACAGCCCTGATTATGACAAAGCAGTTACATACAAAGTAACTGATAAAACAACCCAACCATGTTTCCAGCATTCCAGCTAGGTCCCCAGAACTGTGAAAGATGTTCCAGTTCTCATCCAGAAGTTCCGAAACTTATATGGCTTACTACTCTGCCCCCTTTTCAGGAAGAAAAAAAATTACTCAACGCTTCCCTGGAAATCTACCTTCTTTAAGAGAATAAACAGAAAGACTCGGTGACAAATTTGCATTCTTTTACCTATCTATATTTACTTCCAGTGCGTGCCCCCAGGGGGCAGTATCACCCACTTTGAGAACCTATGCTACACCCTTCTGTTCACTACCAAGACACTTTCCTACTATCCTGTGTGGGAACCAGAAGGAACCTTGAGACAGTGTTAGACTCCACCTTGAACCCTGTACTCCTGGAACATAATGCTGACCAAGAAGAAGTTACACCCATCCTTTTGTGTTCTGGTAAATGGCTTACTGCAAAGAACTACTCTTCCTCATGACTTAGATAAAATTTACATATGCCCCCTTTATAACCTATGACAAGGCCAGACACGTGCCATCCAAATTCCCATTCTTTGTATTATACATGATTAACTGAACTGTTTCCATTTACCAATTTGGGTAGTCAATGCCTGTCAACTGAACTTGACCAAACTTTAATCAAGCTTCTCTCCTTCCTCCAAACCCCTGAACTTTGGCCCACCTTTGAGCAACAGAAGGTAAATAACCCCTTTTTAATGGATCCTCCCAGAAATCAGTTTACCTAAAAAAAAATTACCTGATCAACTGTCTAATCATGCCAGCCCCTCATCCCATTCCCTCATACCCACTGGTTTAGTCTTGTTTACTTATCCCTTATAAAACACACACACAAAAAAAACAGCCCTTTTCTGCATGACTCTTGAGATGCTTATAATATAGATCTCAAGGTTGAAATGATCCTCCATATTGCAACATTCTTCCTCCCCTATGGCAATTGCCCTCTTGCCCTTATTTTAATAGTCTTTTGGGATAACGCCTCTCTTTACCTCGGTCCAGATTTGTTTTTGTCACTTTCAACCTATAAAGGGCCTAACTATACAAAACACAAATTACAAGCATCAAATATCCTCATATTGACATTTATTCTGATAGAATCCAACTATTATGTCTTTCCTGATATAGAGTCACATAAGAAAATATATAGGAGACAGACCACCATAAATAATCTTACCATATTTTCCCCAATGTTCAAATATGAAAATTAGGCAAGTAATTATTAAAACAACTAAAATATGCCTGCTAAAATAAAGCATTTCATAATAAAAGTGAAAATCTAAAACCAAACAGCTGGGTTTTGGAATCACAGAAATAATTTCTTTGTATTTTACCTGATATAGTTCAATCATCTTATTACCACCTATTTGACACACAGAAATAGCTAATAAACTTGAATTTACTTTGGCCAGTTATTAACTAAAGCATGAAACTAATAATCATAGAGCTGCTGAAGTTCTTTCTGAAAACCTTTCTGCAAGAATTTGCCACTTCTCCAGTGTTCTAAAACACCAGTTTCAACTTAGTATCTTTCACTCTAGACAGTACTGACAGCACATTAATTGCAGCACATACATAGAATAAATCATCAATGTTTTTAATCAAGAAAGAAAATGCATAAGACATTTCTATACCAAGAAGGATAATTTTCTCAATTATTTACATTTGTATTTATGACAAATATTTTGAAATAATACTCATATAACAAAATACATAACAGAAAAATGAATTACTCACCCGCATTGACAATAGCATCTACCTCTAGCAATGTGATATCACCTCTATAGAGAGAAACTTTTTCACTCAAACGTTTTTTCACTTGTGATGTTTCCTGAGTATTTTCTTCTGTAATAAAAGGGGAAACATTTTAATAGTAATATTATTAATTTGACATTCTTCAATCAAGACCACAACAAGATCCAATATGAGTCACACTGTTACAAAAGACAAGTGGAAATAAGTATGTAAGTATCAAGGTTGTGGTTTAATATCTGTTTTGCAATCTTCAATGCAAATGCACTATCATGTACATAATGGGTATTTAATATACAGGGGCAAGTTATTCAACATTTATTATTAACTAAGCATTTATTATTAATTTTATTATGAAAATATACATTTTAAGATAAAACTATTTACCATTATATTTACAAGGAGATAAGAAAAAGATGTGCAGTTACATAGACAAAATAAATGTTTATAGTAAAGGAACTTATTTCTATTTTTTCTAGGTACTTAAAAAACATTCCTAAAAAGTATTTACTTGAGCACAAAGACAGGATAAGTTCTTTTCTACTTCTAAGAAACAAGCTATCCTTCAGGATGGGACATTTCAAGACTGTATGAATTTGTGAAAGTGCTCCTTTCTTTTTTTAATTTTAAATCTACTCCTTTCTTGTTGAATTGTATTTAACCTTTCACTCTAGAGGGCACTGCCAGATATAAAAGAAAAATAGCTCTACTTAGCACACACAACAGCCAGCAAGTTGGTAAATTTATAACAAGCCAAAATCATTACATTCCAAAACTTGATATATTTTTAAATGTTTTAGAGCAATACTATAAATTAGAATTTCCATTTCTTTTTAACAAACAACAATGTTAAAGCAAACTAAACCTATTAAACAAAGATCGTGAAATCTATGTTTTAAAAGCATTAAGTTTGCATCATATTAAAAGCTTTTTAAGTATAATTCTAGGAAAGCAGATTTATATCCTCAAACTATGTAAAGTATTTATCATCTGTACACGTCTTTCATGAGAGAAGATATTGCTATTCATTCACTAAGACACCCTCAGATGACCAATCAATTTTGGGGTATTGGGGAGATTAGAAGTAATAGGTTATGAGTAACCTAAATTATCTTTGGGTCCAAAGAGACAAAGAAAAACATGGACTAAGGAAATAATCTGTGGCCATTAAAGTGATCTTTTCTCTCTCTGCCTAGAAAGTATCCCCTTCCTAACAATTTTTCTCCTTAAAGGATTCTAATGAAAATATTCACTGGTGGTAATGATAATAAGGAAGAGGAGAATATTGTGGGAAAATTGTACGTTAAAGGAGTAGAGAAAGACGTTAGGAGACTTCAACATATAAAACAGCTATAGACATAAAATATATTTCCACAACATGAAAGTTGCATACAACATGATTGGTTATGGTGATTTCTTCACATTTATACCAGGTTCTCCAGTTCAGCTTCCAGGGATTCCAAGGCTAAAGGAAAGTGTTAGATTCTCAATAAATACCAAGTCAGGAATGAGGGGAAAAAATTGTAAATGTTAGTTTAGAGAATTATAGCCAGAGATTGAAAGAAACTTGAAGAACTGACAAAATGTGTAAAATAGCAGGATCCAGTCCAGCTTACAAATAGATAACAAAAAAAGCAAAAAAAAAAAAACCAGGATTAGAATTTTATAACTCACAAGGGTACACTATAGTTTTCCATTGAACCATAAAATTTCTCTCTACAATCACCTCCCTTTTTTACTGTTGTATACAAAACAGATCTGGTTTCATAAGTTACATAATGTAGTAAGAACAGTAATAGACCACTTAGGCCATTTGGGGTTTGCTTTGCTAGAATATTTCATCAAAAATCTCAGATTAGACTTTTAAAAGCCTTTCAAGGATTGGAAGCCAAACCAAGAATTCACCAACAGATTGTTTCTCTAATAACTATATTTTGGGTGAATCCTCTCCTCCTAAAGTTCCCAAAAAAGTTCCCTGTTTCATGGGCCTTTCAGAACGTGATCTTACCTGTAAGGCTGGGGACCCCTAGAAGACAGGTGCCAGGCCAGTTTTTCCAAGAGAACTTTAAGCTTTGAGTTTATAAAGCCGACCTTAGTTCCTTAAAAGTGTCTGGACATATGTGATTCAATGCATCATTCTCAAATATGACATTCCAGTGAACTTTCCAATTATACTCTTTGACAAAGAGAACAGATTTTTATTTAATTTAGGCAAATTATAGTGCCATGAAAATAAAAATATACAATAAGAGTTTTTAATTCTGGAGAGATCTGGTATGGAGAAAAGAAATGAATATTTCATTTCTTTTTACAAAAGAATAATCTACTAAATTCTCATGAATTACAGCTAGCTTGAGAAAAGAGAAAAGGGGCTTGACCGGACTGTGCCGGCCGCTACCGGCATTCCGGCTTCCACACGCCGCCAGCAGAGATGCCAGATACCTGTTGTAAGTTCAACGGCAGATCAGCGGAGACGAAGGCAAGCAGCGGCTCGCTCCACACTCAAGAGAGCAAACGGCGGCGGCGACAGCAGCTACAGTGGCGCCATCTTGGCAGGACTTTACTGGCAGCTACCAGCATTCTGGCTCCTGCACAAGACCAACAGAGATGCCAGCAACCTGCTGTGAATCCAGCAGCTGCAGAATAGCAGCAGTGAAGGCAAGCAGCAACTCGTTCCACGTGTGACACAGACCCTAACTGCAGGGTCGGCAGAAGCGGCAGCGGCGCCATTTGGTCAGACCGTGCCGACAGCAACCGGCAGCGCTGCTTCTGCAGGCCACCAACAAGGAAGCCAGGGACCTCCTCTAAAACCAGCACTGCAGAGCAGCAGCGAGAGGTGCGAGCAGCAGTTCGATCCATACTCGGCAGAGTCCCCAGGGCCCGATGCCTGATCAGAGCCTGCAGCAGCGACTGAGCCCCCCCTTCCCCCTGAGATTAAGAGCAGCGCTCAAGAAGACCATAAGTCAATGAGCCGCCCCAGGGGGAGACCACCCAGAGTGGCCACAGGGACTCATGGGGTCTGGGACAGTGCGGATTGTACCAGCGGAGGTGGTAGTGGGGTCTGCTGTGAGACATGGTAGACGCGTGGATAAGCAGACAGTCCCTGGCGACATTTGAGTGGGACACACTTGTAGCCCCCGGGCCGTGGCACCCTTGGAGAGTCCCCAGGGATCACCACAGGACATACAGCTGTGGTACCTGGGGAAAATGGGACCAAACCAGCCCTCTCTGCAGAAAAAGTAGAGTTCCATGTTTGCACAGAATCGGGACAAGGTGACACCCACTGCTTCTGTAGGCAAAAAGAGACACAAGCCTGGGGTCCCCTGCTGCTGACACCTGCCATAGGAGTAGATAGAGAGAGACATAGGGACAGCACAAGTAGAGACCATGGAGACCCACGCTTGCAGTGAGAAGGGCAATAGCGGCACTGGTCACTTGCACAGGTATTGAGAGGCATCAGGCAAGGCTCCCAATCACTGAAGGAGACCAAGAATTGGGCCTGCAAATGGACATTATACCGAGCAAGTGAGAATAACCATTCAGTAAAGGCTGTACACCTTTAAGGCTCACCTGGTAGCAACTATCTACCTCGATGAAAAGAAACCGTAAAGGGAGAGGGATTAGACATAGGATACCTAAAGAGTGAGAGAGAGAGAACTACCAAAAGCAACAAAGGTACAAACATAAGAAACCTGAAATCATGAAAAGGAAGAATAGCAAAGAAACAATCAGCCCCCACAATCCCACAACAACAGAACCCGCCAACTCAGAAGGGCAAAGATTGTGAGAAGGACAAATCAGAGCTTCAATAGAGGAAATGATACTGGATTTCCTAAAAGAATTCAGGGAAAGCCTGATAGAAATGAAGGAGCAAATAAGCAGGAATCAAAAAGAAGCTCTGAAGGAAGTGAAGCATGCAATAATTGAAATGAAGGCATCAATACATACCATCAATAATAGACTAGACCACATGGAAAACAGAATCTCACTCTTAGAAGATGACCTCTCCAAGAATGAACACATAGTATATAAATTAGAAAAAACAATTCGACAGCATGAATTGGATATTGTAGAGATCTCAGCCAGTCTTAAAAGAGCAAACATAAGAATAATAGGCAAAGAAGAGGGATTAGAAGCTGAAACTAAAGGAATCAATAATCTATTCAGAGAAGTAATATTAGAAAATTTTCCAAACATAGAAAGAGAGTTGATACACAAGTAAAGGAAATATATAGAAACCCCAATAGAGAGGATCAGAGAAAAGGTTCACCACGCCACATAATAATCAAACTGACTAATGTAGAGGCCAAGGAAAGAATCTTTAAGGCAGCAAGAGCAAGAGCAAACCAATAAGAATCACTCCGGACCTTCCAAACCAAGTCATGAAAGCCAGGAAGGCCTGGAGCGACATATTCCAAACTCTGAAAGAAAACAGCCTCCAGCCAAGATTTGTCTACCCAGCAAAGATACCTACCAAATTTGATGGAGAAATAAAAACCTTCCACGACAAACAAAAGCTGAAAGACTTTATGTCTTCCAAACGAGCACTAGAGAAAATGCTCAAAGAGATTAATTACAAAGAAGAAATAATAAGGAAACACCATAACCAGAGAAACAGTGATTTACATCAAACAAACAACTAGACAAAGAACAAACACTACCTCAAACAGAAATTAAAACTCAAAATGTCAGGAATGAAAACCCATCTCTCAATAATCACGCTGAATATAAATGGCCTCAACTCCCCGATTGAAAGACATAAGGTGGCAAAATGTATTAAAAATCACCATCCATCTATATGCTGCCTGTAAACACACCTTACAAGTAAAGATACACACAAACTAAAGGTGAAGGGATACAGCAAGGTAATCCATGCTAATGGAACTCAAAAACAAGCAGGAGTAGCAATTATGATATCAGACAAATTAGATTTCAAACCTAAACTTATCAGAAGAGACAAAGAAGGTCATTTCTTACTGATAAAAGAATAATCCAGCAAGAGGATATAACAATAGCCAACATTTATGCCCCAAACATAGGTGCAACCACTTTCACAAAAGAAACTCTTTGCAACATTAAATCACACATAGATACCAATACAATAATATTGGGAGACTTCTACACACCTCTCACACCACTAGATTGATCTTCAAGACAAAAGTTCCACAAACCTAAGGAACACCATAAACCAAATGGACCTAGTAGACACATACAGAATATTCCACCCAACTACAGCTGAATTCACATTTTTTTTCAGCTGCTCATGGAACCTTCTCTAAAATAGACCATATCCTAGGCCACAAAGTGAGTACTAGCAAGTTCAAAAAATGTGACATAATCCCCTGCATCGTTTCAGACCATAATGGAATGAAACCAGAAATAAACTATAAGAAGACCCAGAAAAACCTCATAAACATGTGGAGACTGAACACCATACTGCTGAATGAGGAATGGGTAAAAGAAGAAATAAGGGGAGATATTAAGAAATTCCTAGAAACATATGAAAACAGAGAAACAACATATCAAAATCTCAGGGACACCCTGAAGGCAGTATTAAGAGGAAAATTCATAGCACTGAGTGCCCACATAAGAAGAACAGAAAATCACCAAATAAATAAACTAATGGCACACCTCAAAGCCCTTGAAAAACAGGAACAGTCTAACCCCAAAACTAGTAGAAGACAGGAAATTATTAAAATCAGAGCAGAAATCAATGAAGTACAGAATAAAAAAACAATACAAAAAATCAACAAAACCAAAAGCTGGTTCCTAGAAAAAATAAACAAGATAGATAAACCACTAGCCAACCTAACCAAAAGAAAGAGATAATCAACCCAAATTACTAAAATAAGAGATGAAAAAGGGAATATTACCACCGACAGCACGGAAATCCAGAGGATAATCAGAAACTACTTTGAAAAACTATACTCCAACAAAATGGAAAACCTAGAAGAAATTGACAAATTTCTAGACACGTACAACCTTCCTACGTTGAAACAAGAAGACATAGAAAATTTAAATAGACCAATAGCAATTAACGAGATTGAAGCAGCAATAAAGAGCCTACCATCAAAGAAAAGCCCAGGTCCAGATGGTTTCCCAGGTGAATTTTATAAAGCCTTTACAGAAGAACTAATCCCAATACTCCTCAATCTATTCCGTGATATAGAAAGAAATGGGACTCTCCCAAACACATTCTATGAAGCCAACATCACACTAATACCAAAACTAAACAAAGACAGCTCAAGAAAAGAAAACTACAGACCTCTATCGTTGATGAACTTAGATGCAAAACTTCTAAACAAAATACTAGCAACACGCATTCAAGACCACATCACAAAACTCATACATCATGACCAAGTTGGGTTCATCCCAGGGATGCAAGGCTGGTTCAACATACAAAAAAAATCCATGTAATCTACCACATAAACAGAACTAAAGATATAAATCACATGATCATCTCAATAGATGCTGAAAAAGCATTTCACAAAATCCAACACCCATTCATGATAAGAACACTGCAGAGAATTGGAATAGAAGGAACATACCTCAACATCATACAGGCAATATATAATAGGCCCACAGCCAACATCATACTGAATGGGGAAAAACTTTGAGAGTTCCCTTTAAAATCAGGAACAAGACAAGGATGTCTGCTGTCACCACTCCTTTTCAATATAGTACTCAAGACTCTAGCCAGAGCAATAAGGCAAGAGAAGGAAATAAAAGGAGTACAAATAGCCGGGCGTGGTGGCGCACACTTGTAATCCCAGTACTTTGGGAGGCGGAGACCGGAGGATCCGGGTTCGCGGCCAGCCTCAGCTCTCTCACTCTCTCTCTCTCTCTCTCTCTTTCCTTAGTGAGGCCCTCCGCAACTTCGTGAGACCTGGTTTCAAAATAAAGTATAAAAAATAGGGCCGGGGGCGTAGCGCGGAGGTAGAACGCCCCTGCATTCAATCCCCAGTACCACAAAAAAAAAGGAGTACAAATAGAAAAAGAGGAACTGAAACTATCTCTATTTGCAGATGACATGATATTATACTTAGAAGATCCAACAAACTCTACTAAAAGGCTCATAGAACTCTTCAACAAATTCAGCAAAGTGCCTGGATACAAAATCAATCTTAAAAAATCAGAAACTTTTCTGTATGCCAACCATAAATCCACTGAAAAAGAAATCCAGAAGACATTTCCACTCACCATATCCCCCAAAGCAATAAAATACTTGGGAATAAACCTACCCAAGGAGGTAAAAGACCTCTACAAGGAAAACTATAAAACATTGAAAAAATAAATTGAAGAAGATCTTAGAAGATGGAAAGATATCCCATGCTCTTGGGTAGGCAGAATAAATATCATCAAAATGGCCATTCTTCCAAAAGTGTTCGACAGATTCAATGCAATACCCATTAAATTACCAAAGTCATTCTTCACTGACATAGAAAAATCAGTCCTTAAATTCATTTGGAACAACAAAAAACCCAGACTAGCCAAAGTAGTTCTCAGCAACAAGAACCATGCACGAGGCATCACAATACCTGACTTCAAACTATACTACAAAGACATAGTAATAAAAACAGCATGGTACTGGCACAAAAGCAGACACATAGACCAGTGGAGCAGAATAGAAGACTCCGAAACAAACCCATACACCTACAGCCAATTGATTTTTGACAAAGGGGCTAAAAACACCCACTGGAAAAAGGATAGCCTCTTCAACAAATGGTGCTGGCAAAACTGGCTAACCATATGCAGAAAATAGAAATAAACCCCACTTTCTCACCTTATATAAGAGTGAATTCAAGATGGATCAAAGACCTAGAAATCAGACCAGAGACCTTGCAGCTACTCGAAGAGGGCATAGGCCCAACACTTCAACACATAGGCACAGATAAAGACTTCCTCAACAAGACCCCTGTATCGGTCATAGTTTACTAGATCAACAGAATTCACAGAATGAAGAAAGGAAAAGGGGGGGGGAAGGATTTATTAGATTAGCTCACAATGTAGTCCTGAATTTCAACTGCACGTGAAGAGTCAGAGGAATCAGCAGCTGGTCAAGTGGTCTAAGAGCCGGAGCCCCAGGATTGAAGCAACCACCAATTCAGTCCAGTTCAAGATGTGAAGATAAGGAAGCTCTTCGGAGAAACAATGGTGAGGTTTTGGTTTGAAGGCTGAAGGCCAGGAAATCGAAACGAGAGCAGAAGATCAAGAAGTTCTCCAGGGAAACAGCGAAGTTGGAGACTGTCGATCTCAAACGAGGGCAGAAGCGTTTTCCTCAGGAAGAGTCGCAGCTCAGCTCTACACGGCTTTCTCCTTCTTTTTATCTAAATCCTGCACCTATCAGAATTCTGCTATCCACATTTAGGGCAGGACTTCCAGTTCAATCCTCTGTTACACAACCAAAGTCACATGATCTGGGGTGAGTCAAGTTGACAAACCAGACCAACTATCACAACCCCAAAGGCACAGGAAACTAAAATGAGGATCAATATGTGGGATTGCATTAAACTAAAGAGCTTCTGTGCAGCAAAGGAAACAATCAAGAACCTCAACAGAGAGCCAACAGAATGGAAGAAGATTTTTGCCAGCTCCTCTTCTGATAGAGGACTCATATCTAGAATATACAGAGAACTTAAAAAAATCACCACTAAAAAAACAACCCAATCAAAAAATGGGCAAGTGAACTAAATAGACACTTCACAGAAGAAATACAAATGGCCAATAAATGTATGAAAAATTTTTCAACATCATTAGCAATCAGAGAGATGCAAATCAAAACTACCCTGAGATTTCACCTAACCCCAATTAGAATGGCAATCATTAAAAACACAAATAACAAGTGCTGGGGAGGATGTGGAGAAGCAGGAACTCTAATACACTGTTGGTGGGATTGAAAATTAGTGCAACCACTGTGGAAAACAGTGTGGAGGATCCTCAGAAGAATGGGAATGAACCTACCATATGACCCAGAAAAACCACTTCTAGGCATCTTCCCAAAAAAACTAAAACCAAACTACCAGATTAATGCATGTGTATCTATGTTTATAGCTGCACAATTCACAATTGCCAAACTTTCGAACCAGCCAAGGTGTACATCGACAGACGAATGGATCACAAAACTATGGGATATGTACACAATGGAATCTTATGCAGCCATAAAAAAGAACAAAATTACAACATTTGCAGGGAAATGGAGGGGACTGGAGAACATTATGCTAAGCAAGATTAGTAAATCACTAAGAGTGAAAAGTCAGATGTTCTCCCTAAATGTGGAAGCTAGGGAGAATGGGACTTAGAAGGAACTCCAGACAAAGAAGGAGAAAACTTTAGTTGAGCAAAGAAGGTGACCTAACTGAGGGAGACAAGAGTGGGGAAGAGGGAAATAGAGTAATGCACATGATGTATATAAACAAACTTATCAGAGTCGATCACTATGCTGACCAGAGAAAGGAGGGAAGGGGGAGGGAATGGGGTGGGATTTGAGGGAGGGCTAAATGAGCAATGTGTGCATGCATGCTTCTGATACACTGACACTTACCAAAATGTATAGCTACAATGCACCAATAAATGTAATAAAAAAGAGATAAAAGGGGTTCTTTTTAAACTACATTAAAAGCAGCCAGGAATAGTGGCACGTGCATGTAATCCCAGCTACTCAGGAGGCTGAAGCAGTAGGATCAAAAGTTCAAGACCAGTCTGGAACTTAGTGAGACCTTGTCACGAAATAAAAAATTAAAAGGCCCAGGGCTGTAGTTAAGTTGTAGAGTGTTTGCCTAGCATGTGCAAGGCACTGGGTTCTAGTCCCAGCACTGTAAAAATAATTAAAATTTTTAAAAATTATATAATTGATAAGGTAATTGTTATTTCTGTGGCATACATTTAAGTAATAGCTAGAATTATGACTGTTAACATAATACCAAGACATGAACAATGAGTATATTGGCAAATTTCCACAAAATTCATAGTTTCTGAATTATTTGTACTAATAATATTTCCCCATACTTATATAACCTAAGAAAGGTTAAACATCACTTCTTGACAATGTTCCTATGAAATTTAATATATAAAATAAACTATTTTTACAAAGTGAAAGAACAAATCCTGTGAGATATTACAGGGGTCCTCTGGGAAATTCAAGTTCAAGTAAGATCAAGATTTCATTTAGGATTTGATTTGGAGAAGCTGTCAAAAATGTCAAAGGATTTGAACACCTGATTAAATAGGGCCACAAATCACTATGAAACAATACTTAGGTATTCTTGAAAAAGATGCTAAGGAAATAAAAAACACTATAGATTATTCTGATAAGATCAAGAATCCTTATTCCCTGGGCAAATTACTTAGAAGAGAAAGAAAACCCTTTTTACAAACTCCTATTAAGTATAAATCAAGTCCAAGAAATTTTCATTGTTTTGACAAAGAAAACCAAACTCTAGTTATATCAGTAAACTACTGGGCTCATTTTTTAAAACTTTAAAAATAAATCTATTCAACTTAGCTGTGCCGGTATTGGAAAATTGCTCTGATATTATTTTCTAATGAAATGTAAAAGGCAGTCATTCAGGCAGGGAGAGGTGGTAGCTCTGTACATTCCAAAAGCTCCCCTTCCCTTCTTCTTCTACCCCTTTGTTCTAAATGATTAACCATAGTAAGAATGCAAAGACAATTGAAGCCTCTGGCCTTAGAAGCACTCAGAGACTTAAGAGCCCCATAGAGGCAGTTAAGGCCTTTAGCCCTAAGATCACAGTGACTCTGCCAAGCACATTTTAAAACTGTAAACATAGCAAGGGCCTTATGCCTTGCTTTTAGCTGCACTGGCTACAGCTAGTGCCTCTGTTTACCTCCTATTCTTTGTGACCCGGCCTCAGTATGAGAAAGGCAAACTCCATGTGTTACCTCAAAGTGCCCATAACAACCAATACAGCCCAATATAATAGGGGTAAAAACAAGGTAGATTATTGACCTATGCACTTAGTAAGTGCATTTAGTTGACTAGGAGGCACCACCTGCCTAAGGAATAAGTTATGCCTAAGAAATAAGTTACTAGCTCGTTGCCTTGGTAATGCTGATAAAACCATACCATTGTGAAAATTGTTTTTAAGGGGTCGGGGTCAGAGGGAGGGACAGAGTTCCACTTTCAGGCTCTCCAGCATGTCTTCCAGGCACACTGCTTTTTCTCTTCTCTGTATCTATTTCCTACTGACTTTGTAATAATTTTTTTTTAAAGCTGCAACCGAGCCGCCTGTTAGTTTTAATTCCTCTCTTCAGACAATATGATCTGAATTGAAGGGAAAGAGCCCACATTGCCACTTCCGCCATAACATTAGCCAGTCTTATGAAAATAAAATTATTTTTCTATAAACTTTTTGTAATATTCCATATCCATTCAGGTTTTAGTCTATATTTTCCTCTTTCCCATTCTGGAATAACCAATCATCTTTCTTTAAGACAAAAAAAAAAACCTTTTTTTCCTTAAAAACAACAAAAACCCTTCATTCCTCACATACTTTGCAGAGAGTTACTTTACTGGGGGATGGGACCCAGAGGGAAATGCTCCACGAGTTGTGTGCAAGCCAGGCGTGGTGGCACACACTTGTAATCCCAGTACTTGGGAGGCTGAGACCAGAGGATCCAGGTTCACAGCCAGCCTCAGATACTTAGTGAGGCCCTCCGCAACTTAGTGAGACCTTGTTTCAAAAGAATAAAAAATAGGGTTGGGGGTGTAGCTTGGAGGTAGAATGACCCTGGGTTCAATCACTGGTACCAAAAAAAAAAGAATTGTGTGCATATATGTTCCTATCACTCTATACCTCAGTAGGATGTATAATTACAATGCACCAATAAAAGTATTAAAAAAGACTTTGGAAACTATTTCTAGGTAGACATAATAAAACATTAAACAAAGCTAGTCATCATCTCAAGTTATTTCCCTGGTTTTTTTTTTTCGGTACTGGGGATTGAAACCAGGGGCATTCTACCTCCGAGCTACACCACCAGCCCTATTTTTTATTCATTATTTTGAAACAGGGTCTCACTAAGTTGCAGAGGGCCTCACAAGTTGCTGAGGCTGGCCGTGAATCTGCAATCCTCCTGTCTCAGCCTCCCAAGTACTGGGATTACAAGCATGCATCACCACACCCGGCTCCCTGTTATTTTTATAACACATGCATTTTAGGCAAGTATCATAAAAACAAAAACCTAAAAAAGTTAGATACACAGACTTTTGCTTTATTGCTGTCCTGATATAAAAGAAGTAATGGAAGGCTAGGGGTATGACTCAGTGGTAGAGAGCTTTCCTAGCATGCACAAGGCCCTGGGTTCAATCTCCAGCACTACAAAAAACAAAAAAGAAGTAATGGCTAGCAAGCAATAATTTTTACTCTATCTTTACTTGTATATATGTTCTTAGATTGCATTAATCATTTTTATAATATTAAACATCTAGTAGACATATGTTTATTTGACTAGTAAACCCAAGTAGAATAAAAACATATACTCATTTTATACTTAATGCTGATAACTCAAGATATTCATATTTATTAAAAAACTATTAAATTAGACTTATTTGCAGATTTACCAAAGTCATGTGAACTTTAAAAAGCATTTTTCAGTTAGTTTCTGTATCTCTGTAAGTTTTAGGAATATTTCCTTTATATAAGCATTCATTTATCCCTAAGTCAAATTGAATAGAGCATCATTACAAGATTTTATGAATTAACTTGGTAATACCATTCAGAAGCAGAAAAATAGCCCATACACAGTACATACAAATATATATACATATACATATAACAGATAGATGTAAACATATATAAATGTACATACAGATACAAATAGAGGTCATTTTCATTCTAAAATGTTAGCCATGATTAAGGTTAACACAGTAATATACTTTCATCTTTGATATAAAGTACATAAATATATACTTTATATATTTTTATTTGAATTATGTTTCTGGCAGATGGAACAAGCTAGGTTACCGTTCAATATGATGGCTAATGCTGTTATATTTGTGGGAAAGACTTTAATGATTTTTTATTTGCCTTGACATGTAATCTTATGGGTGCTTCAAGCTAAAGTTGAAGCAAAAGATTTATTAAGGTGACATCAAACAGCTGTCTAGATATCCCCAAAGCCCACGAGAGTGGATAAAATATCCAGTCTTTTTCTAATTATCTTTTCCCCCCTTTCAGCCTCAGGTAGTTGCTGAATCCCTTGAGAGTCCCCAATAAGGGCCAGGAGACTTAAAAAGTGGCTGTAGGGAGTTGAGGGGCTGAGACAGGAAGAGTCTGGAGGATGCAGACAGAGGAACAAAGGAGGTACAGGTTTAAAGAGGGACATATCAAAGGATCAATGGAACTGAAAGGAAGATCAAAGCAGTAAGAGGAGGAAGCAGAAGCAATGGGAAAAGAGAGGTCTTAAAGGAGCCAGTTGGGGCAAGCTTAAGTTTCCCTAAGAAGCCAATGAAATTGCAAAGTATCCTAAGTAACATCATGCCAATAAGGAAGTGGACAGAGTTGGTGAAGCATATATTCAGCAAGGGTTCAAGAAGGGAGTCAATCAACTGAGAAGTGTCCATGGGAGAAGCAGATTCAAATACAGACAAAAGAGAGGTTTCACAAACAGGAAAAACCTTTCTATCTCAGGAGTCAGGGAGTGAATCCCCACTTGAAACAAGGAGCTGGGAACAAAAATTTTCAGCTCAGTAGGTACTTTTCAAACAAAGAAGCCAGGGCCTCTAATATAGCTTCAATGAAAATACTCAAAATTTTTAAGAATCAAAATCTGTCCCTACATGGAACATGCTTAAATGAACTGTCATCTGGAGTACTGGATCAGGAGTCACTCACCAATTAATCCCCAATGAATCAGTCAAGAGTGAAGACATGGGCTTCAGAGATGCATGCTTGAGGTCTGGGGTGAGAGATCCAGGGACCCAATGATGTATCTAATCCTATCAGAGTTTCAGGACCATAATTGTTAAGACAAAAGTTAAACAGGAGTTAAAGCACAGAAAACATTATTCAGGAACTAATGCAATAAGTGGAAAGAGATCTCATTAAAGAATTGCGCTCAATTTTGAATATAACAAAAATAAGTGGGATTCAAGAAGTAAGATGGGGATCAGTAACTGGAAAATTATTGAAAGGAAAATAGAAGAAATTAAAAGCTGGGCGTGGTAACACACACTTGTAATCCCAGTACTTGGGAGGTTGAGACCAGAGGATCCGGGTTCGCCGCAAGCCTCAGCTACTTAGTGAAGCCTCCGCAACTTAGTGAGACCCTGTTTCAAAATAAAGAATAAAAAATAGGACTGGGGGTGTAGCTCGGAGGTAGAATGCCCCTGGGTTTTATCCCCAGTACCAAAAAAAAAAAAGAAAT
>PVJS01038497.1:0-19376 GCA_004027185.1 Glis glis
CTATATATATATATATATATATATATATATATATATATATATATAATAGACATCAATGTTTTTTGCAGAAGACAGCCAAAAAAACTAAAAAAGGTTTAGCTACTGGGAACTATTTCTCAGATCCTCTCAGATATGCAGATATCTGTCGAAGCAACCGCATCCCTGAGTTGTCAGGTGGTCTCCTTGGGCCTCTCTTCCCCATGCCTCGTGAGGGACGAAGAAACACTCACCTGTTGTTTCAGGACAAGGGAGAGGGCTTTGGTGCTGATCCGCAGAACTCTGGCTTTTTCCTTCTTGCTCTCCTGAAATATTTTCTCGGTGTACTCCATGTAGATGTTAAACTCCAGGAGCGAAGAGGCAATTTTCGTCAGGCAATTGTTCTACAAGAAGAGATGGTGGGGAAATTGGTTGTTAGAAGACAGAAGTGATTTTAAAACTTAAAATTCTTGTAATTTAGCACATCTTCTCCCTCTGTCCCTCTGGAGAGTTAGGCATCATGTTTTGAGACACTGGACAGCATCATCTGCCCCATTTTAAATATCTGGAAAATCAGAGGCACCATTTCATTAATTCCATCCAAAGTCTATCAAATGCTGGAGTGTGGCAGTGGGGATCCTATTCTTCCTGCAATCCCACCCTTATCAATGTGGCCCGAAACCTCCTTTTCTGGCATATTCAGAAGCCAGGGCAGATTATCTCACCACTGGAAGGAGGGGGGTGTGGAGAAGGGTCTCATCAGGGAGAGAAGGCCTAGATTTTGCCAGAGGCAGCCAGAGAGGAGCACGGCCTCCATAGCCAGGAAGAACTAGATGGATTTGCTGGGATTGCTAACATTCGACAGTTGTGAAAAACTCCAACATCTCCGGCCCTGCTTGTTCAAGGATAAACTGCAAAGCTTGAAGTTGGCCTCCTCATGAAATTTATATAATGTGCTTTATATCTATCTCCTCTGTTGTCCGCTAGGGTCCACATGTAAGCAGCCACTGCATGCAAGGGGGTAAACTTTGGCTAAGGAAAAGCTAAAAGTCAGTGTGACAAGTTCATACCCGGTTGAAGCCCTTTTGAAAGCAGCCATCCTTTGGGGTCAGCTCTGGAAGATTCAGCTTGTTTTCCAACACTGCTTCCTGGCTTTGCAGACACTCTTCATTATTGTTGCACATCTGGGAAAGAATACCAGAACTCTCATCATTTAAGTGCCTCTAAAACAAACACCACTAGAGGGCTGATTCGTGTTCTACCACAGCCAGGAAGGTCTACGATACTGAAGTCACAACCTCTTGTCATCCTGGCAAGCAAAGCCTAGTGAAATTAGGCACACTTGGTTTCAATCCCAGGCTCATCTGTGACTTTGGACTTGTTACTTATCCTGAGTCTCAGGGTCTTTAACTTCAAATTGAGAATCATTAAACACCTCCCTTACAGGTTTATTTTGAAGATTAAATACAAAAATCTATATAAATTATCTGGCACATAGTAGGTACTTAATAAGTGCCACCAATTTAGACGGTAGTTTTGAGCGAATATAATTTAAGCCATAGAATGTTCCGGCTGGAAGAGTCTGTGAGATCATCTAGTCCAACTCCATAATTTTACAGAGTCCAGAGGTGATAGGGAATTTGCCCAGGATCACAAAGCTGGTTCAGTACAAACAGAACTTGAGTCTGGGCTCCCAACCCACTCTCCTGTGTTCTTTTCTTTCTATCAAACACAGCCCAAACACGTTACATTTAAAGAGATGCTTTGACCTATTTATGATTTTGCCACTTTGGTGGCCCCCAGGTATGCATTTTGGATAGAAAGAAACTGGAGAATCCTAACCACTGAGCTTACAGAACCTAAAAGCACTACATCTGCCCCGAGAAGCTGAACGTTCATTTCGGGTGGCACTTTTCTAGTCGTCCCAAAGTCCAAGGGACAAAATGAAGGTTGACCAAAATGAAGGTCAGCCTTCATTTGACAGATCTTACTTTTCTGCAAGGGAAAAGGGAGCCCTGAGAAGCAGTGACACTCAGCTCAAGCCAAGTGGGGAGCTAAGAATGGGCCCATTCTGCATTTTCCAAAAAGGGAAAAGAACCTTCTGAGACCAGCAGCAGAGAAGAAAATACAGTTTGGTCTGCCTCTTGGCCTCAAAACTAAAGGTCCCCCAAACCCAGCAGAGCCCTCCCAATTCAGGAGCCCCTGTCCACATCCAGGGCAAAGAGAATGAATGAATGCCCACATGGGCCCTTCATCACCATCGCCAGCCTACCCACCTCCTTTCTAAGTTCCAAGGCTTCCGAGAGCATGTATCTCATCTGATCTTCGATTTTTTGTGGAGAGACTTGGGTTGTTCTACTTGCGGTGGTAGCATCACTGGCAGCTTCTCTCTGGACCTCCGTGGTGGGGAAGGCAGTAGCCACCACCAAGAGCAGCCCCAGGAAGGCAAGTGGACGGAAGGTGCCTGTGCCGGAGGGAACAGAAAGCCGAGTGAGCTGACAGCCCAGCTGGGAGCCTGCTGTTGGCTGCTGGCCAGAAGCCAGCCCTCACTCGACCACACACCTCCTCCCTCCCTCACTCGGGAGCTCAGCAGCCCGCACGGGTGCTTCCAGGGCTAGGGATTTCCTTCACTTACTTGTGGAGAACAACTTCATGGCTGGTCCTGGAGGGCAGATGGAGGTCTCTTGTGGTCCTGGTGGGCTCAAGAGCAGAATGAACCTCAGACATCCCCAGTCTCATATTTATTGGGAGTTGAGACTCTGATTTTGAGACTCATGGGAAAATCCCACATTTGATAAAATCTTTGTTGGAGGGTGGGGGTGGGGCCAGAGTGGGTGGGGCTGATTGGAAACCTAATTAAGATTGTGCAATGTGACGTCGTTGAGCATCGAAAGATTCACAACTTGGTTTGGGGGAAGGGGGAGGGAGCATGGCTTAGGTCATCACTGAGACTAGCTAGCTAAGAAGCAAAATCACTCTTCCTTTACTTTTTTACTTTTTTTTTTTTAGTGACTCAGCACTTTAGCATGTCTTGAGAAAGTAAAGCTGAAGTCATGAACAACGTTTATAAGGAGAAAAAAAAGAAGCTAAAGTTATGATTAAAAAAAATACAATACTTCAATTACCAGACTAAGAGGCTAGGATTTAGTATTCTAGTTTATTCATATTTGTAAAAAACCCAAGAAGTTCTGACCTGAGTTTCCTCAGATCATACCACAGCCCCCCTAGCCCAGGGTTACACAGAAGATAATGCTTTCCGTCTTCTCAGTACTTTTGTTTTCTGGCTCTTTGCATGACCAGCTTTTGCAGAACTGTCTGGCCACCCCCAAATCTTGGGCAGTTGTTTCTAGGAGTCTCCAGGTGGAACGTGCAGTACATATGTACACAACTCCTTTCTGACAACTAGTGGCATCTGCCAGCTTCCTCCTCACAGAATAGGAGGTCTGAGACTTCCTATTAGCTTCCTCCTCAGCCTACTTTGGGGAGGTCTGAGACTTCCCTGCTTTTTCTCCCTAATAGCCCCATGCAGATCCTCCTGGTAAGGAGTTTTATCTCTATGCCACAGGGTTGTCACACACTGCTAGTGCTGTCCCCACTGTTGTCTGAGTCTCTCCACCATTGCCAGCAAACATGCAGTCCTGCTGTCCTGGGGACCCTGAGGTCCATGGATGGTTTGAGCTGCAGTAGCCCACTTGGCTTAGTGTAGAAATGGGGCAGAATAATACTCACCTCTTTGATGAGGATGTCCAAAGGAAGACCTTGTGGCATCTTCTAGAGCTTATTTTTGTAGCTTCCTTCTCACAATGTGACTTGGCTTGAATCTGAAGGTGGCATGACTCTAGGCTCTGGATCACACCCTCCTCTCCAATGCCCAAGGCTTCCTTATTGGGTCATGCTTGAATGGACCCCCTCTTCCTTTAGGGTGACCCTCTTTATTTTTTTGGTGTTGGGGCTTGAACTCAGGCATTCTACCTCTGAGCTACACCCTCAGACCTTTTTATTTTTTATTTTGAAGCAGGGTCTCACTAAATTGCTAAGGGTCTCACTAAGTTGCTAAGGGTTTCGCTAAGTTGTAATCCTCCTGTCTCAGCCTCCCAAGTGCTGGAATTATAGACGTGTGCCTGACCTCTCTTGAAGGAGGGTCCTTGGTTTCCTTCATATGGCCTCTAGACCAAGGTGTCCACCAGTTAGTCTTCACACACCCAAACAGCTCTGAGGATGGCTCCACATTGAAACTAGAACGCCCGTATGGCATGGAAAAAAACTGTAAGACAGAGTGTTAACATCACAATGGCCTTGGCTTTGCAGAGAAGTTCTCTTCAAGATTGCTAAGACAATGACCTCTGCTAGTGCACTTAAAACATGGACAGAACATGTAGGACCTGCCTTCTCCCTGTTTATCTAAACAGAGAGGCCGGGCCTCGTGCCATAGTGGGGGTTTTTAGTTTGAAAACGAAAATGGAGGAGGATGGCTGAATGGTTTCACTTTTAGTGCCCTTGGATCTTCAGCAGTGTAGATACCCCTGAGTCAAGTGCTCTCTCCTGCACGGAGTGAAGCCACCTCTCCTAGGTGCCCTGGGGTATGCTGTGATAGGCCTCTGCAGTATGAGATTGCTTTTCCTCAGTTATCTACATTTTAGAAAATACAACTCGGTAAATTTCAAATATTTGAATTTAGTGACTCAATACAACATACAGATTTATCTTTTCAAAAAAATGTTGTTAAAGCAGGAGGCTGGTATCTATGATAAAATGCTCAAACAGGACTTCAGGTCATAAAGGGAAAAATAGGTTCCTTTCCTGGCTCCTTGTTCCAGAGGTAGCACCTAATCCCCAGTATTTTCAACTAAAGCCTCTATTGGCCCAGTCTGGGAGAGGTTTTCTACAGCTCCCTAGGTACTCCCTTCTGTATTTACATTGTCAGTTTATGTATGTGTGCATGCACACCCGCACATGCACATATGCACACAGTATGACTTTTAGCAGCCCCGATGTCACCTATGGCGCTCTCCATGTAAGTTGAACAGGCTTGGGTTGAAAGTCCAGCTCTGCCACTCACTAGCTGTTTGACCCTGGCTAAGTTAACCCAAGAATCTGTGCCCTTGTTTATTCATCTATAAAACTTGGATAATAATGGTTCTTCCCTTGTAGGGCTACTGTGAAGATTTAGTGAGATAGTGTAAAAAATATCCCTGGGGCATAGCAATCCTGCAATAAGCACTAAATCTTTGTAACATTCCCTGGCTGCAACCTTGGTCTTGAGCAACTCTTCCAGGATGGCTCTGTCAGCTCACCTGGGGTCCTCTGCCTATGAAGTTACTATAGAACCAGGCCACTGTGCCAATTAATAAGCTGGTCTCCCATTAATTTCCCTCTGAAGAAATGAGATCCAATGTTCTGTTGAAAATTCCTTATGGGACACAGTGGAAAAAAAATGGGAGAAAGTGATTTCCCTTTTTTTTTTTTTGAGAACATTAAGATCCCCACACTAGGCCCCTTGATTTTGATAATTAGCTTAATTGTGTCTTGCTTGTATACCTTTCCCAAGGTCTTCTGCTAAGTGCTTTGCTTTTGTCAGAAGTCCACAGCCTTCCTTGTGCATGGTCTGCATCATTATCCAAGTTCCTGAGAGTGGCTCCCTAGCTTGTGGGGGCCTAACAACCCCAGCCCCTGTGCTAAGGCAGCCAGTGAGGGACAGTTGTGTGGAAGCGGGAACGCGAGGGAACCCTGTCTAGCCACGTGCACACTGTGAGCATGGATCTTTGTAAGTGTCAATGCCTTGGGCTGGCATTTGCTTGGGAGAGAAATGGGGCTCTTCTTGATTCTGAGGCATTAATGCAGCATCGCTCGTCTACCATGACAGCTGCCTTTCTTTCTGCCTTGGAGAATTCATTTCTTGTGTAGCTAAACTTTTCCTGTTGTTGTTAGAGCAGTCTTAAATTCACAACACAATTGAGAGAAAGGTACAGAGATTTTGAGAGCCAAATGCCCCTGGCCCCCAAAGCTCCCCCACATTTTAATATGTATGAGCAACAAAGAAAGGCTGGGCTGTCAGCAAATGCTTTACTTGCTGGCTTGCACTTTTGCTGATTTGAAGTGACTGCCAGTTGAGACCAAGAGAGCAAGGACCAATGGAAGCATGTGTAGAGGAAGATGATTTTTCTTCCTTTACCATCTTATATAGGGCTGGCCATGTTCCTTGAACCACGGCCCATGTCTGCTTTCCTACATGGTGGTGGAGTCCACTTCAGAGAGGCCACTGATACTCTGGAGGTGAGGGGGAGAAAGGCCTGCAGAGGAGAAGCATTCTCCTACCTCACAAGCTGTGGCAGTAGGATCTTTGACCATGTTCTGGGGTTGGAGGTGGGAGTATCTGAAGGGAAAAAGGGACGTCACTGGGTGCTAGGGAACTTGCAGTTGCTGCTAGAGTGCAGTTTCACTCATCACTGAGGCAGAAGTTTGCAGACTGGAACAGTGAGTGATTTAACATCTTCTGGGATGGAGTCCCACCGAGTAAATGCCAGGATCGAAGGCTCTGGGAAATATCCTGCTTTGGGAAAAGTTTTGGTGTTATTTGGAGATACTATATTAGGGATGCATGGTGTGAATATTTGGGAAGAGCTGACTGGTCTTGGAGGGCAGCAAGGCCCTGTGATCAAAGCTCTTGAGCCTGGTGGTCCAATCCTGGTTCTGGTCTCACAGCCTCAGTTGTGATGTCCCATTATAGCTCCTGGTGACTTCTTGATCTGGCCTCAGCTTTACAGAGGGGAAGGTGCAGTGGGACTGAACCCAGCTCCCCCAAGGCCAGGGAAGGGGCACATCTGCCAGGCTGTGTTTCATCTGTTCTGTGTCCTCACCGCTTTGCAATGTGCTGAGTTTCTTTCTCCCTGCCCAAGTGGAAAATCCCAAGCATCTCAGAAGGGAAGGGGCCCCTTTTGGGGCAACAACGTAGACTCTCCCTGCCCTGGTGTCCTCCTGCACCTCCTTTCACCTGGTATCCAGGCCTGCATCGAAGAGTGCCCTGATCTCAAGATGTTGATAAGCCAGCGGCTCTAAAGCTGGTTGGAGATAAATTCTTTGTGATTCCGAAGGAGCCCCAGGACAGAGCAGGGGTGATCCCTCAGGCTGAGTTTCTGAACGTTGTCTCATCTCCATCTATGGAGTCTGCTGGCTTTCTCTATTGTTGGCAGCTGGTTCTGCTTTACAATTAGGAAACTGTAGCTCAGAGCAATCAACTAACTTATTGCCACCAGTCATTTGAACCATCTTCGGTTTCTCCAGAGATCTCAGTTCTCTGAGTTCAGTGTTAGGCAGAAACTAAACATGCAAAGCATTTGGCTATTTCCCTTCACTCTTTTCACTCAAAATTAAGGTAGTAAGAACCCATTTCAAAGTATCACATGTAATGGCAAGACCAGGGGATTCTGTGGGCCTGGCTATGATGTATTTCACCTCCCTTCCCTGCCCTTTTGGCTAGCTATTTGCTAAAAAGAGAGTGTCTTAGTTCCTCTGAAAAGTCTCCTGTGCGTTCTTAGCAAGAAGAATTCATGAAGGTATTCTTAGCAGTCTCTCTAGTCTTCACAGTGGAAAAGTTTCCATGAGAGGCTTTGGATATGTTGAGCACTCTGTACTTCTGAGACATTGGGTTTTATTATTCCTGAAGAAAGGTCCACCTGGATTGATTTAAAATGTTACAGAAGCAGGTAAGCAGGGCGAAGAATTATAGGTGATCTCTTTAAGCTACTGAATTCTATGTTCTATGTACATGTGTATGTGAGGGTGTGGCATAGACCAGAGTTCTTGACCTTCAGATCTATCATGGACATGGCTCTATGGGGTGCTGCCCACTCTGTGTTAGTGTGGCCTTAGAGACCTGGGTTCCCAGGAAGCCTAAACTGGCTGGCTTCTGGCCTGTCACTCCTGTGCTGCTGGGTCTCCATAGCAGTTCATGTCTAGGCTGCAGTATTGTGTCCTTGAGGGCGCTGGGGACTTCCCTAGATCTTGCACACATGGAAGCCATGTTTCTTCTGTGAATGAGATGGTGACAGGAGGGAAGGCATGACTTGATTTACTAGTCAGCTTGACAAGTGACCAGAATGCCTGGAAATGGCTTCCTATTCCCAAAGGTTTGTTTGGGTGCTTGGTCCTTAAGCGATTGCTCTAAGTGCCTCAGATTCCCCCATGTCTCTAGATCAGCCGGCAAAGAGGCTGTCATATATACTCCTTTTCTGTGTTTGTTTGCTTGCTGTGGGTCCAGGAAGGCTAGGGAAGACACCAGGCGTGTGGTCTGGGGGCAAGCCAGGCTTAGAAGTGGACTTAAGTCCTTGTTGTTTCTGCCTGATACTGTGTGTTGGCCAGGCTTGTGAAAGCCCGATTGGTCCTATTGACTTGACTTGGATTGGAGGATTCAGAAGAAGGTTGTGATTTTATATATTGCCAACAAAAATGTTTGGCTAAATGTATGGTTTCCCTGAATTAGGCTTGTCTTTTTACTGCCTTGTCAAATCCTTGGTTTCTTGTGTTTTATGAGTGTAACTGTTGGCAGATTTGAGCACTTGAGGGGATGAGTAACTGGAGGATTTGGAGCAAGGTAGAAGTACAGAGAGCTTGATTAGGGAGATGCTCCCTAAATTCCTCCCTAGCTCCAGCCTTCTGTTGATGTTCTGAGATTCTGTGGATCTACACTAGCCATACTGAATAATCCAGAACCTACTCTTCATGGACCTGTAGAAGTTGGAGACTCTAAAATGGAGAAAGAATTCTTGAAAGCCCCAAAGTCTGATGCTGTCTTCTAGTTCCCCTGCAAAGAGCAGTTAGTAGACCTATTTTTTCTGGTGAGGGTACTGTCCATTTTGACATGCCTAGGATCTTGGTGACCTTAGGCAGATTAAACGGATTCAGGAAAAGCCAGGACATCTACATTGAAACATATCAATTAAAGGAAGTAGCAGATTTCTTAATTATTGTGTAAATAAGAACAGATCAATACTCAAAGTTTAGTATTTTTTGTTTAAAAAAAGAATTACACAAGTAATATGTATTCAATGTAGAAAATAGAGATAGGCAAAAGGAAAAAAAAAAGAAAAAGAATCTTATCACCCAACTGTAATAATTATCAGTATGGTGCAATCATTTTAGTCATATATATGTAAAAATGTGTATAGACATATGAAACACTAGTGTTTCAAACCAACAGAGTGTTTGATAACCTTTTCTTTTTATATATTTCTTTTTGTGCATAACATTCTGGAAAACTCTCTGGGTCAGCAGCTCAGGAACTAGGGGTTTCTGATTTGTCACTGTCTCACCTCCACTAGGGCTGGTGAACGAACAGGCTGGCTTTGGGACCCTGAGTGAGACAGAAGAGGGGAGCCTGAAAATGATGTAAACAATCCTATCAATGAACAAGTCAGAATTCATAAGGGAGACATCAAGTGAGGTTTACAGATGACCTCTGCAGTGCGCACCATTCACTTTATAAAGCACAGGGAAAGATAGGATGTATTTAAAATAATCACTGAGGGGTTAACTTATTTGTTATTCATGGAGTAATGTTATCTCTAAATAAATAATTTGTGCTGATTATTTGGCATCATGAAAGTGAATTTTCAGTGGTTCTGGGACATGGGCAAGCCCTGGTTGAACTTCACAGTGGTATCAGTGCCTCATTGCTCTCCGTTCATAGTACAGAGAGCTGTCATGGGCAATGGTACCAAGATGCTTCCTCATCGCATGCGGCTCATTTCTTCTAGTATCTTGTATCTTGAAAATTTTCATTGGGGCCTGTTTCACAAGCAAAAAAAAAAAAAAAAAAAAAAAAAAAAAGGAGAAAGCATTTGATAAGGAGATTGCAGTCTTGAGGTATTTTTCTCTTTTCTACTTCTGTCTGATTGTGTCTCCTTCAGGGGACCATTTACCTATTATGATAGGTTGTTTGTGCAAGAGAAACTGCTTTACCAGAGGTAGGTGAAACAAGATCCACTACCAGGCAGATAGTAAGCAAGATAGCCTCCCTTGATGATGGCCAGGGTGTGGGTGAGAGGTCACAGCCGTGGCTTCTCCTGAGGACTCTGAGATGCTGAAATGCGCCATTGCTGGGCAGTTCAGTAACTTTCCGCCCTCTAGATTTCTTTAAAAATGCAATCGTAAGCCCAACTTGGGTTAGTTTGAATATACTGGGTAAAGTCCTGAGAGGATGTCTGGCCCTTAGGTTCTATAATGACAATATTGTTTTCCTTCTAAAGTACTTTGAGTAGTTGAGGATTGACATGGAGGATCCTGCAGGTGGTTGTTGGATGCCAGTTGCTGGGCTAGATGCTTTACGAACATTCATTCATTTAAATTTCACTCCGGGAGAGTGGCTGTGGTTATCTTCACTTTATGGATGATAAACTGAGGTTTAGAGAGGTTTAATGATTTATCTAAGGCCATGCAGGCTCTCAGAATCATGAAGAAATTGGTTAGTGTTTGGGAGGAGAGGAAAAATGTGATGGGTGGATTAGACATAGTGTTTCCAGATAATAATGCTGGCCACCCAGATAAATTTCAGATACACACAAATAATTTTTTAGTATGAATATATTCCAAATACTATGTACTTGTACTAAACAGTATTACTTGCTCATCTGAAATTCAAATTTAACTGGGTATCCTGTATTTTTCGTTGTTAAATTCAGCAACCTTTGTTTGATAGGACAGCATATTGTGGCAGTGAGGGCTGCTAAAACTAGGTGAGGGCTGCTAAAACTAGGTGAGGGCTGCTAAAACTAGGTGAGGGCTGCTAAAACTAGGTGAGGGCTGCTAAAACTAGGTGGAAGTGAAGCAAATAGGAAGATGGTTTGAGCAGGGCAGTGGGGATGAAAGTATTTAATGTGAGTGAGCAGGAAGAAGACCCTGGGGATTAGAGTCCTAAAGGTAGTTTGAGATTAGATAAGAAATTTTACACCATAAAAATGGCCATTGCTACAAATCAGAGCCTTCCCTTCACCTCTATCCAGTCTCTAGCAAGTTAAATATCTTCTAAGATGTCAGTGGACCCAAGGAAATTGAGGGGCATTTTGAAGGCAAATAAATTCAATCCAGAGATTAGTTATTATGTGAATACTATTTGGAGAGTGTAAGAAAAGGAGGAGGTGTCACAGGTATTAAGGACTATTCTATCTTCTCTTGGCAATTGGTCAGGAGAGGGATTGTTCTGGGCAAAGCATGCTGCTTCTGTGCCCTAAAATGTAGGCTGCTACTTGTATAAACAGATAGACAGGCTACAGTTGAGCTAGGGAAGAGTTAGGATTGTGATCTACAGACTTAGATGCCCTTGGATTTTCCCCAGCCAGGAACTGGATCGTGCCTATGTAGATCAGGGCAGAGGCTAAGTCCAGTTCTTTAGAGCCGTATGTCACGCTAGGGGCTGAAGATTAGTCACACTGAGGAAATTTGACATAGCAAGGCAGCATGCTGTTCAGAGGACTAGGGATTTCTGATTTGTCACTGTGTCACCTCAACCAAAGCTGAAGAATGATCAGGCTGGCTTTGGCCTGAGCAAGGCTTAATGAAGAGAGCCCGGAAGGTTTCTTAGAGTCCCCAAAGGATTGTTCTTGGATCATGAGTTTAGCTTTCAGTTGTACCAGAATGACAGGGAAATCATTCCTCCTAATATTATTCTTGGCATTGCATCTCATGCTGCATCCTCCTTCTGATTCATCTCTTCTACAGTTGGTTGCGCATTTCTAAGATGTTGCATTGGAAAAATAAACAATACCATTACATGCAATCCTCTGACCTCTTCTAACAGTATCCACTAATGACAGGAACCTGGTTGATACTTGACTGCGTTGTAGCCAAACTTGAGAATATTGAGTAAAATATGAAATCCCTGATAGAAACTTGGTTCTGTTACCTGGCATAGCTCCCAGGCAGATCACATGAGGTTCTCCCCCCCCACCCCAGAGCGGTCTTTTCAAAATCACTTCAGTACAGGGTAGTATGACATCTTGCGGATGCCATGACGTCTCTATGTTCTGAACTTCTATCAAGACTCAGATCCTGCCTGGATCCTCCCGGAAGCCTTCGCTGATCCGTTTCCAGGAATAGCAAGGGTTCTCCTCTGGGCTCTCCCAGGGGGTCATGTACTATACTAATCTGTTTCCAGGCAGCATTGTGATGGCACAAGATCTGGAGCCAACTGCCTGGGTTAGCTCGTTCTGTAATTTACAAGTTGTGATCCACTGGGAAATTATTTCATACCGGGCTTCGTTTTTCTCATTTGTAAAATGGGGGTAGCAATGGTGGCTTATTGCATGATTGTTAGAACTTTTGTAAAGGGCTTAGCATTTGCCTGGCTTATAGTAGAGACTCAATAAAAATGAGCTATTGTTGATATTATTCTCCACAATTGACTGAGAATCTCCCGAGGGCTCTTTCTCATGCCAAGGAATAGCACAGGTTAAAGCATTTGGTTGGTACTCAGGGTTTATGAATAAATGAGAGGTGAGGTTTCCTTGCAATTGATGTGTTGAAAACTGATCATCAAAAATTTAGAAGAACAACTTAATTCATAAAAGTTTCTTTGTGTACCTTTTAAGACATATAAAATATTAAGTTGATTTGATTTGCAAATTATAAGCAGACTAATGCCTTATCTAAAAATTTAACATATATGCATTTATTACATATCGCAGGTAATATTGTTTATTAGAAAAAAGCATAGATTGCAGAGACAGACTTGGCTTAAACACCAGCTCCATCCTTCTTGCTTGTGCGACTTTGTCAAGGGGCTTAGATTCCATGCTCCTGGTAAAACTCTCATTTGTAAATTGTGGCAAATAAAACTTACCAGCTGGAGTGGTTTAAAAATTAAATGAAGTCATAGCCATTAAGCACAGTTACTAAAATATACTAACTTGTCAGTTAATGCTAAGTATTGCTGTTGTTGAATAGTTATATTAGATGAAGTTTGGGCAAGAGAAAAAGGGATACGGGGGAAAAGAAAAATAAAGGATCAAAGTAGACAAAGCAAGAAGGGAAACAATGGCTTAAAAACTCCAGAAATGGCCACTAAAAATAAAGGCAAATAAAGTGGCTCTTACCAAAAGGTAGTCAGTGAAATGTAAGTCATTTCCACCATGCCCAAACTATTAGGGGTCTGCTGGTTTCTTGTAATTCCTTCTAGAAATACTCCGTGGATTTATGAGCAAAATAGTTGTGTTTCCTATGATTTATTTTTATTCTTCCACATACACAGTGATGCACTAAATTACACTGTTCTATCTCTTGCTTTCTTTATTGAATGTGTTTTAGCAATCATTTCTTATCAGGAGATATAGGACTGCCTCTTCCTTTTTAAGTCTTCTATTCCATTTATTTGACCAGGGCCTCATTGATGGAATTTTAGGTTGTTTCCAATCTTTTGTTATTACAGCTAAAGCTGTAATGAATAATCTTGTCCATGTGTGATTTCACACTTGTGAGTGTACCAGTGGGATAGTTTCTTAGAAATGGAATTGCTGACTCAAGGGATATGAGTGAATTTGACAGATAAAGATAGAGGTTGTACCCATGCAACACTCCTCCTGTGAGTTTCCTCATACTATTGTGAGCACATGATGCTATCTCTCTTCTTGATCTTTGACAGGCTGATAAAGGAAGACATATCTCATTGTAGTTTTAATTTGCTTCTGTCTTATTACAAGATATTATCAGAAATTTGAGAACCATTTTTATTTTATTTTTCGTGTGTGTGTGTGTGTGTGTGTGTGTGTGTGTGATGTGTGTGGTACTAGAGACTGAACTCAGGAACATTCTACCTCTGAGGTACATTCCCATCCCTTTAAAAAAAAATTTTTTTGTTTTTTTTAGGCAGGTCTGGTTAAGTTGCCCAGGCTGTCCTCTTGCCTCAGCCTCTTGAGTAGCCATTTTCTGTAAATTTGATGGAGCTCCTGATATACTCCAAAAGGCAAACTTGTTTTCACATATGTTTTTAATTTATCATTCATCTTTAGATTTATAGTGTGTTAGTTTTTGCCATGCAGAAAGTTTTGGTTTATGTGAAGCCAACTTTATATCTTTTCTTTTATGGCTTCTAGGTTTGGTGACAGACTTAAAAATGCTTATTTAGTCTACTTTGATATCATAATAAGTTTTCTTCAAGTATTTTTAAATAATAGGCTTCAAAATATTGGGCAAATACAGACTATGCTTATCACATGACAAAATGAACTATTCTTTTTACACAGAAAAGAAAGTGGGTCTCTTTAGAAGGTAGACTAAGCAAGACTTTTTTCTCTTGCATTTTCTTTTGTTTTTTAGGTTTTCTGCATTGATTACATATTACTCTGGTATTCATAAAAATATTAATTAAATAAATGTTTACTTTTACCTCCTTTAACTTTTTTGGGGGGAGGGGGTACTGGGAATTAAAACCAGGGGCATTCTATTTCCAAGCTACACCCATAGCCCTTTTTATTTTTTATCTTGAAATAGGATCTTGCTAAGTTGCTGAGGGTTTTGCTAAGTTTGCTGAGGCTGGCCTCAAACTTATGATCCTCCTGTCTCAGCCTCCCAAGTACTGGGATTATAGGCATGTGCCACCAAGCCTGGCTAACATTCTTTGAAAGTATCCCTTGGTTCCTAGATCTCTCAGAATACTAGTTATGCTGCCTGTTTGGCTTGAAACTAGTTTGTCTAGCTTCTACCCTGAACAGCTTTTGCAAAGTCCTAATGACTTCCTTGTTCTTAGATCTAGTGAAAGAATTTTAGTCTTAATCTTACCTAATCTGGCCTATCTGAAGCTCCTGACCACACCTTCTTGCTTGGCCTCAGTCCCTCCTCTTTCTCTGCTGCACCTCCTTCCTCTCTGTAGGTCCTGCTCAGGCCATTGCCCTAGCTGATCCTTGTAATAGGCAATATTTTGGAAGGCTCTGTGTATATTATCTCATTTATTCCTCACCACAATTTTTAAAGGGAGCTATGGTTATCAACTGAATTTTTTAGGTGAGAAGCCAGAGCATTAGAAGAGTTAAGAAACATGCCCAAGTGTGCCGGTCCAGAAAAGGGTAGGGCTATGATTTGAACCTAGGTCTCTGATCTTAACCACCATGGCGCTCTTCTTTCTGTGCCTTCAGTGGGCCATCTCATCCTTGTGACTTTTCCTCTCTTATGCACACACTCCCAAGTTTCTGTCCCCAGCTCTGATGGCTCTCCTGCCATTGGAGCTAGGGACATAGTTTTAGACAACCCAGTGGATGTTCTCACTTGGATGTTTTGCAGGCACTTTCAATTCATCATGCCTATATCTCTTTCAGTTCATCATGCTTGGGTCTCTAGAAGAGATTGTCTTTCTGGAAAGATAGGACTATAATTTTTCATAGTGTTTGGTAGAAAAGGCTAGAAAATGAGAGCACAGGGGACATGAACTCGGGTATTCTATATTTGAGCTTGGTGCTTTGCTTTAATTTAGTTTCATATCATAGGCACCTACTACAGGCCTTGATATGAAACTAAATTAAGGCCTTGATATGAAACCTTGACCACTGACCTCAGGAAACATTTTTTTTTTTTTTTTTGCGGTACCGGGGATTGAACCCAGGGGCGTTCTACCTCCGAGCTACACCCCCGGCCCTATTTTTTATTCTTTATTTTGAAACCAGGTCTCATGAAGTTGCGGAGGGCCTCACTAAGTAGCTGAGGCTGGCCACGAACCCAGATCCTCCGTTCTCAGCCTCCCAAGTACTAGGATTACAAGCATGCGCCACCACACCCGGCTTCTCAGGAAACATTTTAGCAATGCTGTTTGACTTGCATGTTCTTGCTCTTTTAAGGTCAATAAATCCTTATGGAAGATTGGCTGCCTTTTCCCCACAGCCCAAAGTACTGTAACTTGCTTATCCTGATGGGAAGGTCCATTCATTTCCTAAAAGTGAACTGGACTTCCTCTCAGGCAGTAATTACCATTGAAGGCCTAGAATTCATTTAAATTCCCGGAGAGTCGATGGCTTGATTCATTGGAATTAGTAATCACAGAGAGCTCAAGGTAGGACATCAGATTTAAAAACAATTGCATTTCAAGTAGGAAGAGGAATTATCTGGCTAAAAGACTGGCTATTGTGTCTTTGCAATTAGTAACATTCTTTGTAGGAGGAATATTGCCAGTTCTCCAGCATGGTGTTTTAATTTTTCTAATAGTTAAAAAAAAATTTAAAAGGAGTACATGCTGATTATAACTAAGACAATCCTTCCAGCCCTTTGAGATGACTGGTGAGCAGCCTGTACTGCCTTCTACACTCTGCCACAGGCTGGCTCAAATGCATACAAACTGGCATCCTAATTACATGTATAGGGTTAGGGCTGGGTTAATACACTTAAAATCATAAAATGCATATTACTCTGCAACTTTCTTTTATTATCCAACTCTATATTGTAGATACTCCTTTCAGGACAGTTAGCATAGCTTTCATTATAAATAATATTCAATATATCGTATTTTATAATTTATTTAACCAATTTCCTCTTGATTGACATCCAGGTCATTTGGGGTTTCCTAGCTCTACAGACAAGGCTGCAGGAGATTTTCTTGCGCACACACACACACACACACACACCACACCATATATGGGGATTCAACCCAAGGGCCCTCTACTGAGCTACACCCCCAACCCTTTTTATTTTTTAAAATTAAAAACATTTTTTAATTAATTAATTTTTTTGTGGTACTGGGGATTGAACCCAGGGGCATTCTACCTCTAAGTATTCTACCACTAAGTATTTAAGGCTGGCGGTGAACCTGTGATCCTCCTGTCTCAGCCTTCCAAGTACTGGGATTACAAGTGTGCGCCACCATGCCCAGCTCAACCCTTTTTATTTTGATACACAGTCTTGCTAAGTTACTGCACGCTGGCTTCAAACCTGTGATCCTCCTGTCTCAGCCGCGCAAGTACTGGGATTATAGGCATGCACCACCTTGTCCAGTTTGTACATACATTTTATGAAGCACTTATATTATGAAGCACTTATTTCTACAGAGTACTAAAATTAAGATTGCTGAGCTCCAGGGTTGGCTAGTTTCTAAACCTACATTAATATATGAGCAGAGGAAGGGAAAAGGGAAGTCAAGTACTTCTGTCTGCCAGGTACTAGAGTAGGTACTTTCCATAAGTTGTTTAGTTTCGTCTTGGTCTTATGTCTCTAGTCTTGACCCAATCCTTCCTCTACATAACCACAGATGAGCACCCTGGTCTTTGCTCAAAAGCCCTGCATGGCTCCCATCGCCTTCAGGGTAAAGGCCAAACTACTATCAGGGCCCACTATACCATGCACAGTTTGGTCCCGTCTACTTCTGCCTGTCCTGGTCCCTCTCCCTTTCTCTTTGCATTTCAGCATACCTGAACTCTTTGCAGCTGCCCTCCTGCCTGGGCCATTTCGACCCTCTAAGTCTTTGTTCTGCCTTCCTCTCTGTTCTGGTGGTCCGTCCTCACCTCCCCCCAGCTCTTCTTTCAGTCATCGGCACTCACACTGTGTTTGGCTCTCTCAGAAGCCTTTTGCAGGTTGGCTTATGAGTGAGTGAAGCTAGATCCTGCTGTAGGGACTTGCAGCCCACAAATCTCAGTCACCTAATACAAGTTTACTGCTTAGCCAATCAAAGTCTGCTGTGGATCTGGGTCCTTCTCTTGGGCAGCTCCCCTCAGAGACCTGCCTGGTGGAGCCAATGGGGGCTCCCCCACCCCGTGATTGTACTGAAGAACACTTGGCTCCCTTGGTGGATGTGGCAGGGGAAAAGAGCACTAGAAGGCATTGTGCTGCCAATTCAATGTATTCCCCAGAAGTGATCATGTTACTCCCATTCCCAGACTACTGGCCAGCTCTGTTACCACCTGCAAGGGAGCGAAAGGTGTAATTCTGTCACGAGGAAGGAAAGGAGAATTGGGCATAGATGAGTGCCAGTAGCCTGGGCCACAGGTGAGATGCCACCCGTCTCTATGTGTCTATTGGAATTACTATGTGGTTTTAGAACAATAGTTCGTGTACACTCCCCTGCTAGAGGGTGAAGAACCTTGTTCATCTTTGTATCTCCAGCATCTGGCACAGTGTCAGGTGTGTAGTAAGCAGTTCAAAAAATGTGTTGGGCAAACCTACATTTTATAGATGGGAACATTAAAGCTCTGAGAAATTAACTCACACAGTGAGAAGGTGGCAAAGACGTATTCAGACCCACATCGGCAGATCCCCAAATCCATACTTTTAGGAAAGGTCTAAACAAGTTGAGATTTTAGGTCTGACAATAAGCAATTTTCTCACAGAGAATGAATTCAATCTTAGAGATACAGAATACCTAACTGCCTCTCTAGCACACCAACTTTGGAATGGCTAGGGATACATCTACCAGGGGGCCTTCCTCCTTGTGTTTGGGGAATCAGTGTTGAAAAATAAGCAAACCCTCTATGATTCAACATCTCTCGGGTACCGATTTAAAGCAAAGCAAGCAAAGCAAGAAGTAAGTCCCAGCCAAAGAGAAGGACATCTGCTTTACTATCAGAGCATCCCTCTATGTTTCCTTGACAACTGTGAATTTAAATAAAACCCCAACTTTCGTGTAATGTGTGGTCACAGAGTGCTGTGGAATATGGAGTTTGAAACTGAGTTTGAGGCCCACTGCCACATTACAGCCTCATCATTGGATCTCTTTAGCTTTCCTTTTCTTATGTTTTTGTTTTTTAATTTTGTACTGGAAATTGAACCCAGGGGTGTTCTACCTCTGAACTATACTCCAGCCCTATTTCATTTTTTTATTTGGAACCAGTGTCTTGCTAAGTTGCTGAGGGTCTCACTAAGTTGCTGAGGCTGGCCTTGAGCTTGCAATCCTCCTGTCTCACTCTCCCAAGTACTGGGATTACAGGTGTGTGCCACCATGCCTGGTTCCTTTTTAATCTTAAAAACAACACTATGAAAATACCTACCTTGCAGTAATGTGGGGGAGATTGAAAAGTTCTAACTTTGTGCCCTACTGGCCTCAAAATTCCAGTGGAACTTCAGATAAGTACCTTACCTTCCTCATGCTCCTTCTGATGTTGCTGTGTCATGTTGCTAACAATCATTAAAAGACAATACTTGCCAGGCGCGGTGGTGCATGCTTGTAATCCCAGTACTTTGGGAGGCGGAGACCGGAGGATCCGGGTTCGTGGCCAGCCTCAGCTCTCTCTCTCTGTCTCTCTCTCTCTGTCTCTCTCTCTGTCTCTCTCTCTGTCTCTCTCTCTGTCTCTGTCTCTGTCTCTGTCTCTCTCTCTCTCTCTCTCTCTCTCTCCCCCCTTAGTGAGGCCCTCTGCAACTTCGTGAGACCCGGTTTCAAAATAAAGTATAAAAATAGGGCTGGGGGTGTAGCGCGGAGGTAGAATGCCCCTGCGTTCAATCCC
>PVJS01038498.1:7901-19477 GCA_004027185.1 Glis glis
AAGTACATGTATATATACATCTAGTACTTAGAACAGTGTCTAGAATGCAATGAACTGAACATATGTCTTGACTATTAAATATGTGTGTATGAGATAGGTGGAAAGAGAAGACAGAAGAGAGGAGTGGGCGGGGGGGGGGAGAGGGAGGGAAGGAAAGGATAGAGAGAGGAAGAGCAAGAGGTAAATAAAAGTTAAGTAGAAGTTGAGTGTAGTGGCACATGCCTGTAATCCCAGTACTTGGGAGGCTGAGATAGGATTGCAGGTTCAAGGCCAGCCTCAGCAATTTAGTGAGGCTCTCAGCAACTTACTGAGACCCTGTTTCAAAATTTAAAAATAAAATAAAATAGGGCTGGGGGCATAACTCAGAGGTAGAATGTCCCTGGTTTCAATCCCCAGTAACGAACGAAAGAAATGAAAGAAAGAAAAAGAAAGAAAGAAAGAAAGAAAGAAAGAAAGAGAAAGAAGAGAGGAAATTAGTTGAGTAGAAAGATTATTTTGAAAGTATTGGTTGGTGAGGGTAAATCAGAAAACAATCCAGCTAGACAGGTGTTTCAACAATCTGAATATATGTATACATAGTTATGGGGCTACAATCATAGGTCTGAGTTGGAAATATTCTTAGATATCAACTATTTCAACCTCACACTTAAACTAGAAATCCTTCTTGTACTCTCCTAGTCTCTGAGGGTTTGCAGTGACAAAGTTTACTGTTTTGCAAGGCAGCATATTCTGTTTATGGGTAGTTTATATCCTTAGACAGAGCTTTCTGATCCTAAGCCTAAATTTGCCTCCTCTTGAATTCTACTTATTATCCTGGTTCTCCCTTTGGGACTACACTGAATATGTCTAATTTTGCTTCCATGTCACATTCTGGCTAAATTTCTTCTTTTTCAGGAAATCATTTCTAGGTCCTTCAATCATCCCTTTCATGGCATGATTTCAGAAACTTGACTATCTGGAACATCTTTCTTCGGAAATCCCTCTAGACTGACAAAGTTCCTATTAGAATGTGGGTGCCCAGAAATGAACAAAGTCTACCAGATGTGGTCTGACTAGTGCTGAGTTCCTGTCTTGGAATGGGCATTCCACTTGTATTGCTCTATTCTAACACTGCATTTGCTTTCAAAGCAGCTACATCACACTATTGGCTTATTTTGACTTGTGATTGCCTAAAAGCCACAACTATGCAATGGCTTATTGACCTGGTGAACTTCCTCTTTATTATTTTGGCCCTCCAAACCTGCTGCAATCTTGGTGAGTGAAAAATTCAGCGAGTTTGGCAGGTTGAAAACTGCTTTCTTAAAAATGTCTAGGATTGCTTTTTCTGGGGGGAGAGGTGAGTGCGTGCTGAGGGACAGCCAAAACTTGCTAATTTGGAATGGTTGGAGGATTTATTTGCTGAGTTAGTGAAAAATCTAAATCATCTTCTACTTTGAAAAAGAATGCTATTTGATATAAAAGTAGTAATTGGAATAAAGTTTATGATAATGTTTTCAAGGAAAAGACATGCATGACTAGCTTTCATGAATGGACATGACTAGTCATTAGCGGCACCCTTCTTTGCATACATTTCATGGTTAAAATCCTTTCACACAGTCCCTGTAGTGCTGTGTTGGGCATTAATTTGCTGAGCTAACTTTATTTTCTGTGCAACATAAAGGTAAATGTAAGTAAGGGCCAACACTTTAATAGCACCTACTATGTGTATGTATATATGGCTCTCTTCTGAGCATGTTATATACACATTCAATCTTCTCAACAATCCTATAAAGTGAACACTATTATTATCATCATCCTCATCTCTATTTTCCCACTGAGGTAACTGAGACGATGAAAGTTTAAGTAATTTTTCCAGAGACTGAGACAGGAGAATCATAGGTTTGAAGTCAGCCCCAGCAACTTAGTGAGACCCTGTTTCAAAATAAAACATAAAATAGGTCTGTGGTGTTGCTCAGAGGTAGAACACCCTGGGCTCAATCCAAAGTACTAAAAATAAATAAATAACTTGTCCAAAGTGAAATAGCCAGTAAATTCTAATCTGAAATTTGAATGTGGGCAGTCTGGCTCTAGAGTTGGTACTAATAGTGCCTCTCATAATCAAATAATCATCCTAAGCAGAATAGTAGAATTCAAATAATGTCTTACAGTTCCTAGAAAATGTCCCAAACTTGTTTCATCTAGGAAGATTAAGTGTAAAATGAGCTATCATAGTAGTCTGAACTATCTTCTTTCTTACAAATTGTGATAGTGGTTATGTGGAGGGAAGTTTCCAAATTGATTCTGGTCCCTTTGTGTATTTAGTGTATCTGGTGTAACATGTAGGATCTCACAGATGGATCTATGTGCATAAAGCTGTTAGAAAGGATTTAAAGTTCCATGTATTGGTGAGACATCATTTATCCTCCACCTGAAAAGACAGATGAATGGATAAATACTTTAAGAATCCAATCTATGAATAGTTGAGGGCATGATTAGGATAGTGGAAAGCATATAGCCAACCAGGAACCTTGGATTCTGGTTTTAGCTCTGTTACTAATTAATTCTTTGTTGGATAAGTGACAACATTTCTGAATCTCAGTTTCTCCATCTTTAAAATAAAAGAGCATTAGATGATCTCTCAGGCCCCTTCCAATTCTAACATTCCACGTTTTAAGAGATAAAAATAGTGGTAGAGAAGTAGAGAGAGCATTTAAAGAACTTCCATGAATGAAAGAATAATGTCAAACGTTGGCTTCATCATTTTTAATCATAATTGGGTTGTGGCTGGAATTGAAAAGCAAAGAGGAAGATCAATGACCCTCATCCTCCACAATGTGGCTCGGAATTGGGTTTGCTCACATTAAAGGACAGGAAAGGAAAAAAGAAATCTTTCAAACCAATAAAGCTAATTTCATGTGAATTGGCATCAGTGCAAAATAAATTAGATGAGTAGTTTACAGTATATCTCTCATAATAATCTGGCTCATCTTGAAACATTGAGCTTTTTAAACAAATTTTACTGCCTGGTCTATGGTTTGTGGTTCCATCATGCTCAAGAAAAAAAATGCTGACAACTTGTTTTCTGTTTCCACTGGCAGCATTACTGTTTTTAAACTGAAATGATAAATGGTCGGTATGGTGCAATGGTTGAACTCTCAACACTATAGTGATATTCTATATTTCTCATTAATGCACACATTTTTACTTCCAGGTGGATTTCCAGTGTTTTAGAAAAATGACCATTATGTAATAATCATAATCAATGAACAATTATATGCTTTTGAATCCAAATTCTCAAAAAGGACATGTTCTATTTCAGGTTTCTCTTTATTGTATGGGAGTCCTTTGAGAAGACCAGACAAGTCTGAAGGGAAAACTCTGTTTTTTCTAATGGGGAAACCCAGGTGTGCAGAATATTTTCTGAACTTATTTTTATCCTTGCCTTTTAGAAGCATTTGAGAAGAGTTGATTTGTATTTTCTCTATACACATCTCCAAAGACAGTGCTAGAGACCTGGAAAGACTCATTTTATCTGAAGGTACTTTTGTTTGCCATGTGCTTGTAAAATTGAGCAAGAGCTGATAATCAAAACCAACTCCCCAAACCTGAGCTTAGTCCTTCGACACCTTATTTAAGTCTTTGCAGGAAAGCTTAAACCTTCATCTGCCAAATGAGCTGATGCAGTTCCCAAACAACATGATATACAATGATTTTTAACCACTGTGGAAGATGGGGCAATCACAGAAGGCTGCTGTGTTAAGTAACATTGCAGATTTTAACAAAATAATTCAAAAGTGCAGTTTATTTTCCTGTGACTCCCCTGCTTATTGTCCGCCTAACTCCCACTTTTATCTTGAACATATTCACACGATTCTCCATGTGGCCATTGTCTTCATGAATTCCTGAATTCCCCCTACTTTCTTTCTCTATATCCTTCCATCTTTATCAAAACTTATCCATTTGCTGCCTCAGAATTGTAGCCTTCTGTAGTCCATTAGTACATGTGTTACTTGAGTAAGGAACTTATCTTCTGGGCCTCAGCTTTTCCATAAGTAAAATAAAGGGATTGATATAGATGGCCAGTTCTAAAATTGCATGATTCAATACCTACATTAATGTGTTATTTAATGTATTTCCTTTCCTGATAGAGAAGATTGGTAGAGTCACAAAGGTTAGATTGTGGAAACTCACTGGGAATATCATGATTTAACTTAGCTAAAATTGTTTTAGGACACTTATGATAGGCCTTTTAGGAACTTCCTCATGAATTTTGGTTTCCTTCAAGTCACACTCCATAAATGGCCACCTATTTTACTTATGCCTATGGTTAACTCCCTCTGTTGGTTTCCAGGTAGCAAATATTTCATGAACATGGTCATTTCATAAACAGAACAGACTTATATATATTATTTTGAATTTGATTTCTTACACATTTAGTTGAGGTCAGATCCTCTCAGGAAATAAACAGTATTTCTGAGGAGTTTCTTTAGCAAACTCTATTATTGGTATCATCCCAGCCATACTTTCCCAAATAGTCCAGTATGTTCAACTTTTCCCAGATATTGTCTCTCACTGCAAAAGCAATTGCCTCACAAATGCTGCTCATGGATTGGATGGCTTCTTTAACTGAAAAAAAATCTTCTTGAAACACATCTCATCCAGTGTGATTATCAAAAAGCTTCCTAATCAGTTTTGGACATATTAGACTTCTATAACAAGAATCCAGCTTGATTTTATCCAGGTTAAGGAAAAAGACAAACTATGGTCAATTTTTGTTTTGTTTTCTTTTGGCTTCTCTTTCTTTTAAAACAAAGAACAAAATGACAAATCCAAGTTTGAGACATCTGGATGTTTCCCATCATGAGGCTTAAACATCTGCATTTTTTCACTTCTCATCCAGATGTTTTGGTCTTATGTAAACCTAGCTTAAGTGAAGCAGAATATCAAGCAATCATCTGGGGACTTTGATTAACATGGACAGCAAATCTGAATAATCCATGTTCTGAGAGTCCTGTTTTTTGTCTAGCTCAGAATGCATTACTAGTGAGGTCAAAGTTACTGTAGGCTTGTTCCTTGTATGGGCCAGTTAGCTCTGATCTATTCCATGACCACAGAATGTACCTCTAGCCACAGCCAGCTGTCTGGAAAATGAGTGTCCTTGGTCATACAGACAGTCACGCAAGAAACTGGATAGTCAATCTCTACCACTTGAAAAGTAACATAGAAATGTATTTCCTATGGGTGGTGGGTCAGCTGTGCCATTTTTGTACAAAATAATAATTACAACATTAACTCTTATACAGCTCTTATTCTGTGCTGAGCACTGTTGTAAGCACTAATGTATTAACTCACAATTTTCACAACAACTCTATGCCTGTATTTTATTATCCTTAGTTTATAAATGAGGAAATGGAGGCAAAGAAAGTCTAAGAAATTTTCCCTAGGTAAAAATGGGTGGCATTCTTAATCTTTCTAGGCATTCTCCCATATTATCTCTATTCAAAAGGATGGGGACTCTCAATATATTTGCTGCCTTGAAAATATATCAAAGGAGGACAGAAACTTGGATATTTTTGCATAATGAATTCATTGGTAGAAATGCTACTGAGTCACTCACTGTGCCTAATAAAGTAGATTAATTTAATCCCTATTCTTATTCCCAATATGATAATTATAGTTATAAGAGTACCCTTTACAAAGAAAGGCAAGCTTTTGTTGGCAATAAGTCAGCATATAAAGTATGCATTTAGGAAAAAGGATGATGTGGTTAGGAGCAATGAACTATGTTGGGTGGCCTCATAGAACTAAATCGTCTGAATACGTTGAAGAAGAATGATTTGTGTGACTGGCAGAATCCTTAAGAATCTTTGATCTCTAACCACAGATTGACTTAGAATCCTAAAATTCTAGCCTCAGACAGGATGAGGAGAGATAATCTAATACTTTTTTACTTTTTATAAAATTACAAATAATAAAATTGCTTGCCGAAAAAAGCATGTGGAAAAATATCCATCTCTCTTTCTATATATGTGTGTATGTGTGTGTGTGTGTGTGTTCCTTCATATATATTGAAACTTCTCAGAAACTCACAAGTAAGTGCAGTCGTCCATTTAATCTACAAAATGATGTGACCATCTACCCTGTGACCTGCTCCATTACGGGTGTTTGGAAGACAGCAAGAAGTAAGACCAGGTCACTGATCTTCAGAAACTCTTAATTGATTCTGGTGTTTTCTCCTTCAAAACATAAAGGCTCTCCCTTTCTATAACTTTCCTGCCTATGTTCTGGTTCATCTTTGAGTGTTATGGAAAAACAATTTCTCAGCGTCTCAGCAATGGAGACTATGCCTATTAAACCCCATTTTCTTTTTCTTCTGTCAAAACTGCCAGACTACATTTCCCATTCACCCACCCCATTCCCTTTGGAATGTGAGTGTTTTTATGGGCTATATTGTGCCAATCTCCATGCTCTCTTTCTTTATCCACCAACTAGTTGAATGCAGAAGACTCCTTGGATCTACAGAAAAGCAGAGCAACAAAATGGAAAGACCCTGTCTCTAAATGACTGTAGAGCAGAGCTTCTACCCATAAATCCCATCCAGTATTCATTAGACTTTTTGAGCAAGTAATATTTTTACTGTGGCAAGATGTAAGGATTTTGGGGATTGTCATTAACAATGGTTACCTACCCTGACTAATACAATCTCCCTTATGAAATTTCCTCATGACTTTAAATATGGTAATTAGCTAGTCACTTCACTTTCAATTATGGTGAAAATTGGGTTCCAACCTCATCAAATTCTCAGTGCCTTTTCTTGTTCTTCATAGGACTGCACTCTGCACTTTCTCCTCCTAATCCATCACACTTCAACACAAACCCATTGTGCTTTGGGAACCTTGTTCAGTTTCTTTAGTTCAGAACCAGTTACCAATAACCCTGATCCCTACCACTTGAAGGTTGTTTCCCTCTGATTTTCACTCAGTGCAGTGCCTTCACTTTAAGATCACAATTATTTATTCCAAAGTGAGGTGAGATATTTAAATAGAATCAGAATATGACACCCAAAGGACCAACCACTATCATTTACTTCTTTGCGAATTTTGGATTACGATATGTAGAGTGAATGTAATTATTTGTTTTTAAACCAGATTTGCAGAAGAACTTTACCTTTCCTGGTCATTTCTCCCCTTCAAACACTTTGTGGTATGCTTTGGTAGCAAATATATATGACATTAGTTTGTCTCTATTTTTGTTCTGACAGTGTCAGGATGTGCAGTTAAGAAGATAGTTTAAACACTCAAAAAGAACTCCATTGGTACAACTAACTTTTTTAACCCCTAAAGATTTTATTAACACGTTTTAAAAATTTCCATTTTTGTGTTACCATATCCTGTCTGTCTTCCTCCTCAGATCTGCATTTTTCTGAGAGGATCCAGGTTAGCCACCCTACCTCATCTCTTACCATCTCACACCTGGAACATTGACAACAGGCCCCTAGCTGGTCTTCCTGCTTCCATTCTCTCCACTTACCTAATTTTTTTGTGAATCTGCTCTCAGATGAATTCTCCAGCACTTCTCCCAGTCTTATTTCTTATTATGTCCTCACACAGATTTCTGCTCTTACCAGCCAAATGTGCTTGCTGTCAGATAAATAGAACATAGTCTTTCTTTTTTTTTTTGCGGTACTGGGGATTAAACCCAGGGGCGTTCTACCTCCGCGCTACACCCCCGGCCCTATTTTTTATACTTTATTTTGAAACTGGGTCTCACGAAGTTGCGGAGGGCCTCACTAAGTAGAGAGAGAGAGAATCAGGGAGAGAGAGAGAAAGAGAGCTGAGGCTGGCTGCGAACCTGGATCCTCCGGTCTCCGCCTCCCAAAGTACTGGGATTACAAGCGTGCGCCACCACGCCCGGCAACATAGTCTTTCTTTAGTCTTCATGTAGGCTATTCTCTGCACCTGGGAAATTCCCATTCTTTACCACTGTTTTCTCTATTCCAAACTTATCTCTTGACCAAGTCAACACTGGATTGCCCCACCTCACTTATCTGCTCTGCACATTCAATATTAATTTTCCTAAACTGGAATGTGTTTTACATCTCTTCCTTCATGGATATGATGTGTAAAACTATTTGAGAACAAGAATTTCAATTTTTTAAAAATTCTATTATATTTTATTCACTGGCCAGTACACAGTTGACAACAAATATTTGTGATTGAATTTAGTGCCATCTGAAGAAAATGTGGTTAAGAAAACAGCAGTGAGCATTTGGGGAAAAAAAAGTTTAGATGGGTGTAGGTAGTTTTACAAGTTCTGATTCCACTGTAATTAAATGGAGTTATGAATAACCTTAAATTTCTTGTCATTGATTTTAGTTCTAAAAAAACAAGGAAAGTTCAATATGAAAGTATTTGAAGTGACTGATTATTGTTTATCAAACTGCTCCATACATTTATCAGAGAGCCTTAATGCTCAAAACTGTGACCTCCTATCAGACATCTTAATACAAAAATGCATGAGTAATACAGAAACTGGAGCCAGACAATTTTCAACATAAAATTATCTCCCCCCAAAAGCAGCAACAATTACAAGTGTTCAAACTTAACTGATCACTATGGAAATATTTTCTGTCTTAACTTTTGTGTGGTTTTATCAGTATACTATTTCACCTTGGGAAATGAATACAAGAAGTATAAAGATTTATTTGTGCAATTATCAGGATATTTCTCTTGATCATCAGTTTTCTAGAAAACACTTGGTAAAAAACAACGAATTTATCTAAAAACAAGATAGAAAGTAAAAGGTTTAAACCAATGGTTCTATACTCTCATAAGCCCTTCAAAAACCACATGGATCAAGGAGTCTTTTCCCCTTTCTTGCCAGAATTTTCTTCTTTCCCACACTTGCCGTTTTCCAGTCTGATCCAACGAAGAGAGACATCTTCTTTTCAGGAAACATTTAGCTACATTTCAGGGTCAGCATGTTCAAATTGCAGCCCATGCATTATCAGACCTGCCAGATTTCATATTTTGCAAAATTAAACCCATGGATATGTGGCCCATCTTTCTGAGCATTATTTGTTCTCAACACATTTTTCATTTCCTATGCAGCTATTGCTTTTGTTCATTTTTTCATTTGTGTCATCATCTCTGATATATTCAGAATGTTTCACCTTAAAAAGTCAGTTTTAAATTGTGTGCTCACATACAATACCATAACAATGAATTTGTTATGAATGTATAAGAAATAGTTATACCAGTGTTGTTCTAGATTTTCAAAATCCATTTCAGTGAAAAGTTGAAAAGTGAAACAAATTTCCCACTGTGAAAGCAACTGGAAGAATACATTATGTTCTAGACTAAATACTCATTATATATTTATAGGCTATATATTTCAAAAATCTCAGATGAAAATTAAATTTTGAATTGCCATCTAGAAATAAATTTTTATAGATAGCGTACACATTAGTTCCTGAAAATGGTAGAAAAGGTTTCTTGTCAAGTTCCCCAGAACAAGTGTGAATGCTCTGTTTTTGAGTACCTACTAGTAGTGAAAGGACACATTGTGGCCAGCCAACTCAAATTGCTACCCACGTTTAATCATTGTAAATAAAGGAAGCAGAGAGACCCATGTTATATTTTCAGAACTGGCATGCTCAGTACAGAACTATTAGTTTAAAAATACCACTGAACATTCAATTTGAATTAATCTAGATTTCTGTGAAAAATAAAACAGTAAAAAGTACAATTGGCCACTTAAACATATACTACTCATTTCATGCAGATTATTAACTTAGTAATTACATACAGCATTTAAGAACAACCCGAGTAAATACAACTTTAGAACACTTGGAAAACAGTTCAGAATTGATAATTTTTCATTTTGAAATACCTATAGTTTTTACAGAAGCAAAATCTCCTTTCTCAGTGGAAAAAATACATCTATCAAACACCTACATGTGTTGAACTGGACTTTTCATAGGAGCAACTAAACATCTCACTGTGAAATGAACATGTATCACTGCTAAGCTTTCACATGGTTGGTGCATAATGCATTTTATGAACAGCTGGATATAGAAAAGCAACAGAGAAACAACTGCATTGAACACAATTCATGGATCACAGGGACTCAATAATGAAAACAGGTTGAGAGGAATCATCGAAAAATATTATCTAATGCTTTCTTACACATTTGAGTTTTACAGTTACAAGGCCTGAGCAAATTCTTAATTTTTACACACTGTGTACATTTGTCCTTGTTTATATTTATCCAAGAATTTGATTTACAAACCATTTGCAGAATTCCCCAATCAACCTTGATAGACAACTGACCACCCCCCACAGCCATCTAGGTGAAGAATACACCAAATGTGATTACTTGGAAAAAATATAAAGTAGTAATCCACAATAAATACTAGAATAGGGGAACATTCCCTACAGCAAATAGGAGATAGGTAATTCACAGATATTATTCTGGAATGATACAGTCAGAGTCACTTATATGAGGGTGGACAAGTTTAGTCTACAAATGTACTCTTTGAAGCACCCGGAATAGAGATACTTCTGCAGGAGCTTTGCATCCCAGATACTAAGTATGTACAGAATAGTCTATTTCACAACCACATTGCAGATGAGAATCTCTGCAATTGCTGCTCTATCTCTAGTAAACTTGAATCATTTAGCACTTCATCTGTGAATACTGTTGTATTACTTCATTTCATTTCAATTGCTGACACTTGCAGTCAATATGTATTTAAATTCAAACTCCAATGATGCTGAAAAACAAGTCGGAAAATGCCCACATCTTCATATACAGCTTATAACAGGTCAAGAGATTATTTGGAAAAATATCCAAATGTGAATTTTTTAGGAAACAATAAAATGTATACGTTAAGATGCATTGTCAGAGTTGTAAAACTTTTTAACTAAGCCAGAAAGTCATTAGGGTTGTGAAAAATCATCCTAAAAGAACTCACAGCCTGTCTATTCATTTGCTTAAGAAATGCACATTGTTAACCTAACTACCAGTTTGCCTACAGAAGATATGCTTGCCTGATGAAACTAAAAGCTGTTATTAGGAGTTGTTGATTTAGTCTACAGAAGTTGTCCATTATGTTGAAGAAGTTCTAAATGTTTCAATCACATTTTATTCAACTGATCTTCTTTTACAAACAATCTTCCAATTGGAAAGACTTGACATTTTTTTTTCTTTACAATTCCTGACTTTTCATTCTATGAGGTTATCTTTTCCTCTTGAACTTAGGTCAGAATTTTCAAATTCAATTGAAGTTTTCCTTATTTCAAATACCATGTAAATGCTGAAAACATCAACATGGGGAAGATCACTTAGTTAATAAGGTTGCAGTCCATGTGCTATCACAAAACCTACTTGAAAACAACAGGGGTGTTTCAATTTTTCTTTTCAGGAAGAAATTAGAACTGTACATTGGAATAAGGTGCCATACTACAAAAGCAAGTTCTTCCCCCCCACTCTGCAGGAAATTTAAACAAAAATATATAAATATAAAAGCAATTTCTGTGCCTTTTTCTTCACTTTTCAGCACCTCAGTGTTCTTAGGTATATTTTATGGTTGGTAT